>LPNX010231426.1:284713-314206 GCA_001517045.1 Pseudotsuga menziesii | reverse complement strand
ATATTTAACAATAAAAATCTTACTTAGATCCAAATTCTAGGCTCTATCAAGCCTCGAGAGACATCAAATCGCCCTAGGTGCAAACCTCTTCTCAGGTATTGCACTCAAGGAGGTTTGCAGCTCTAGAGATTTGATCCCTCTTGGCGCTTGATAGAGCGTAGGATTTGGATCTACACTGGTGTAATATTGTTGCGCCGAGAGGCGCTCTACATCCCAGTATGGGGGAGATCTTGTAACGTTATGTAATGTTACATAGATGTCGGCTATAAAAAAACAAAACTTTTAATTATCTTCCAAAATAAATGTCGGCCACAAAAACAACCAAATATGAAAGAAATGTTGTAAAGTTATTGCCCCAAAAAATGCTCTACAGCCCAATATGTGGGTTACATTAATCCAAGAAATGCAATATCATACCTGAAGGTCTCCAAGCAAAAGAACAAGCTTGAGAGAATCATACAACCCAAAGTACAAGCCACGATAGACTACAATTCCCACACAGGCAATGTTAAACCCGCGATAGAGACCAACAAGACCATCAGATTTCCATGTTTTCTTGTAAACATCAAGAAGCCCATTAAATTGCCTCTCTTCTCCTTTCTTTGTAGATCTGGCATCATTAGCCAACCAAGTTCGAGCATAGTCCAGAGAATAAACAAAAAGGAGAGAAGACGCACCAGCTGCACCACCAGAGGCCATATTTCCAATAACCATCCCTCTCTTTGTTGAAATCAAAGAGGCTCCTTAAATACTCCCTGAAGGCAAATTTCAATTCCTATGATCAAACCACAGAGCCAGTTACAAACTAAAGTTCACATCTTGGCTCAAATGAACAAAAAAATCAAAAACTTATATCAGTATGCATCGCCTTGTAAAGCAAGCAGAAAAGCATATATGAAAAATTGTATTTACCTTTGCAGTGTATGGAAATAACGGATTACATTTGCAGTGTTTCCTCTCCACAAAGAAATCACACCACCCTCCTTGATTATCCTACCAAAACAATCAGTAATTCCTTGTTATGGCTCAGAAATACGTCCAGATTTCAACATTTCATCCTGGCTTTGTATCAATAGTTTGATACGCTCAAGAGGGGCATCTACAGTTTTTAATACTGCAGCAGAAACCCCTCCCATCAGAAAATCCATCATAAAACCAGTAAAACCTTTTTCTACCGGCGCTGGAATAAACACAGGTGAATGGCCTTGGGACAAAAAAAACTGCAACAGAAACCCCTCCCATCAGAAAATCCATCATAAAACCAGTAAAACCTTTTTCTGTCGGTGCTAGAATAAACACAGGTGAATGGATTGGGGACAAAGATACATTGGTTCCATGAGAACCATGCAAAAATGCACTCCGCAAGCCACCACAACTCTGGACAGGTGCTGACAGTGTTCGATCTCCACCATTCTGGACAGGTGCCGAAATCCTGCTAGCTTGGTGTACTCCTTGAACCAAGATAAGTTTGACAAGACTTTGTCCATTCTGCCATTGAAACCTAGCAAAATTACTGTAATATTAAAAACCCAGAGAATTAAAGTTAGAACGAGGAAGATAATAGCATATTAGAAACCCATAGAATTTAAGTTAGAATGAGGAAGATAACAACAAAGCTGCATAATCCCTGTGCAGCATTGTCTGTATCAGCTTTGATCAGATATGCTTGCCAAACGGTCATGCACTAGTCTCTATATTGATTTGCAATATACTGAAAATTAATCAAAGACCACGTGGTACAGTACTGATTTCGTTTAGTTCTGTACGTCTTCAAAGGTAAAGGGAGGTTGGTGGAGCATATGTAGATCTCAAATGCTGGATGAATATAAATATGCTGTCTGCACCCTATCCAAAAGAGATAAACTCATGACATGAGATTGCAGTAGTACAAGATTCTCTCATTATTTTGCCAAATGGACATTAATAAAGCTATTTTTCTCAGGTTTGTTTTGTGTTGGAGTCCTCTTTTAATATATTTTGCTGAAGCAAAGTATCATTTAAAAAAAATTAAAACGGTGTCTACTGGATGTGAGATGAGAATGTCATTGTCCAGCTGGGAAGGATGGTATAGCTTAACATGGGATACATTCACTTATAGGATGAATATGCAATTGATATAACTGGGAAGATATTCACTATAGGATGAATATCCAATTGCGATCGATCGATCTTGAAGTCATTTGCACCTACTTACCTGTTACAAAATCGAATAGAAGTCAAAGTCGGATAGAAGTCATAGCAGAGTCAATATATGAATTGATGATAGTTTATCTCACTGAAATTGTTGTTTTTAACTAGATTCATTTTAAATTTGATTAATTATTTAAAAAGATCTAATTTTTTTAAAGGACACAATTTCTTAAGGTGTATTTTTTATATATATATTTAATCATATTTAACAATAAAAATCTTACTTAGATCCAAATTCTAGGCTCTATCAAACCTCGAGACACATCAAATCGCCCTAGGTGCAAACCTCTTCTCAGGTATTGCACTCAAGGAGGTTTGCAGCTCCAGAGATTTGATCCCTCTCGGCGCTTGATAGAGCCTAGGATTTGGATCTACACTGGATATATCAGTGCTTTGGATTTGAATATTCGGTCGATCTAATAAAACATATGAATCTGTATACCTCAGACTGATGGGAAGTGTTTGTAAAAAAATAATGTATACATTCAATCATTTTTAATTTCATCTTACGTTGTTTCCAGGAATCATGGATAATTGCTTTCTCAGAAGAACCTTAGACAATATATCATTCTAATTTTACATGTATAATTATTTGTATAATAAAACGATATAATTTGTTTATGTATAGATTTTTATATCATTCTAATTTTACATGTATAATTATTTGTATAATGAAACGATATAATTTGTTTATGTATTGATTTTAATTGTTTTAATTTCATTTTTTATTGTAGAAATATATTCAATAACCTCATTACCTTTGTTGCACTTGGATTTTACAATATTAATAACTCATATATGCAATTGAAACTTGCATATTTAAAAAGGTTTGATATTGAATCAGAAAGAGATATTAATAAATTGATCTCGTTCTTAATGCGAGGGTAGAAATTTATAAGTTGTGAAGTAATATTTTCCTCTGCATCGTTACTTAAGTATACCTAGTCTAGTTTTCCAAACCGTAGGTTAGAATTGCAGTATGATAGCTTATGTCAGGTCATTAGCATTTGTTAAGTGGAATCCCATATCTTTGGTTTAAGAAGCATAGTTACCAAATTTGAGTTTGATATCGAATTCAAACTGATTTCAATAATTAATAATTCATGTATACACCTAACAAATCGAGAAAGTAATGAGTAAAAATTTTACTATTTATTTTAAAATATGACATGCATACATACATACATAATATATATGATATTTTTCTTGGGGGGGAGCTTTGTGGTAGTGGGGAAATAGTCTGGAAAACTTACCGAGGACAGTGCAAAGGAAGGAATGTATTTTTCCTCTTTTCAATCTTAAGATAACGTGAATTACGTTGGGGAAATTTAACAGGGACAATGATAATTGACGAGGTTGATTATGATAATCCCTCGCCAAGGGTACCTATATTTATGCATGAAATTAAATATGACCATGATGAATTAACCTCAACACGGATTGAAAAGACTACTCCTGTGAACGCAACGCCAAAGTACAGGTTACAGCAAGCCATCGTGAAAGTGAATAATGGCTCAAATTTTTCCAAGATGAAAACTAATTATGATCCTGCGCAGAGGAAAGGAGCATGTGCGAAGACGGATGCAATTTCACTATCTGTTGGAAGAGATATCGGATTAAATGAAATTATGGAATACCTCTCCCTAGCTATGGTAGGACGATTCTGCAGAAAATATGTTGGTGAAGCAATGCTGCGTAGGTGGATGGACGTCAATTGGAAACCTATCCTAGAGCAAATGCTGCAGTTTCATATACTATCTCGAAGTTGGATTCTAATCAGGGTTAAAACAGAAGGAGATAGAAAAATCTGATGGGAAATTCATGGAAGTGGGGGGCCTTGGGGATAATTTTAAAAAGGTGGAAGGTTGATTTTGAAGTAGACAAAGAACCACAGAATGTGAAACAACTTTGGGCCATTTTTCTTGGCCTCGCGATGATGTTCTAACAGAAAGAAATTATGGAGGCAATTGGTGAAAATTTTGGAAGACTTGTTTCATTAAAGGAAAACTGGGAACAAAAAGTGGACAAGAGATGTGTGAAAATTCTTGTGGAGGTGGATATAAGAGATGGCATGTATGAAGAAATATTGTTGGAAATGTATGATAGCACTTGGAGACAGTGTCTAGATTACTGGAATATCCCCTTCAGATGTTTTCCATGCAAGAAGGTCGTTCATATAATTAAGGATTGTCCCAAAAATACAGTTAGTCATGTTCGGCATAAGAAAAATTGGATTAAAAATATAGAGAAAGACATTATGGGAGTTGGACTCTATGTTCAATAGGGGAAAGGTGGTGGTTCGCAGCTTGAAACAATTACAAGGGAGATAGATACATGACCCATTACTTGTAAGACTAATACCTCTCTTGAAACACTCCCTTTTTCCTTTGAAATGGATTCTTTGGAACACGATATTTCTACTTCTGCCACGCATAATAATGATTTTAAGGAAGGATACCTTGGAAGTCCCACGAAATATTTAACCATGAAACCTATACCATAATTGGGAAAGAAGGGAAAATGTATAAGTCCTGAAAAGGCCCTAAGTGGCGTGGTAATGTCTCAAAAGTAAAATAAGGAACCCCCCTCTTGGGTAAAGCAAAAAAATGATAACACAAGATAAAAATAAGCATTAATGTGGGGATAGGAGATAACATCAAAGGGAGTTTTGGCCCAAGATTTGATGCCAAAGGTAATCCTCAGCAGGAAATAGCAAATTTCTAAAGTCAAAACCCTAGTTGAATTGGACGTAAAATTTGGGAAGTAGACAACAATAAAAAGGGCCCTTAGAGCAGGGAAAGCCCAGCCTAGGGTTCCTTGATGCTATGTTTGTCCTTTAACACAAGAGGGTTAGGGAGATCCCCCAAACTAAAAGCTCTCAAAAGGATGATCAAAATTTTAAAACCATCAGTCATTCTATTACAGGAAACGATGATGGAAGGATCCAAAGAAATAGAGGTCACTGATCCATGGCTTAAAGAATGGTCCTTTTCTCACATAAAATTTGATGGTCACTCAAGGGGGATATTAACAGCCTGGAGACCATATTTAATGGAAATCGAGATCAAAAGGTATGGGGACTGTGTTAAAAACAGTATTGGAAGATAAAAGTTATGGGGAAACTTTCTCCTTTTATAATGTATATGGACCAATTCAGAACAAAAGAAATTGATGGGAGTCCTTCTTCTCTTTTGGGTTATTAGAACCCAAAAATATGATTTTGGGAGGTGATATGAATATATCCTTATCAGAAAGGGAAGTATGGGGATCTTCAGCAAGAATGGATAGTTTAAGTAATTACTTCATGGCCCTTTCAATCCAAAGGATTTGTAGATGTTCAACCTTTAAAAGTAGAACCGCTCTGGAGTAACAAAAGAAGTGGGGAGCACGCAATATACAAAAGTCTAAATAGATTCTTGGTCTCGTAAAACTTGTTATCCGTACCACTCACAATAAAAACATGGGTGGATGTTGGAGGATTATCATATCACCACCCAATACTTCTATTATTGAAAAAACAAGAACCTAAACTTACTCCTTTTGAGTTCAACCCTTCCTTGCTCAAAGAAGATGAGTATCAACAACTAGTGAAGGACACCTGGTCTCCATTAGAAGACAATTCCTCTTACTCGTGTATGAAACAATTTTCGGATAATATTATAAGGACTAAAAATAAGTCAAAGAAATGGGAAAATATTTACAACGCTATACAACATGGGAAGCTAAAAGAAGTGGAGGCTAAATTGAAGGAAATTTACAATCTCAACAGCTTTGGAATGTTCTCAAAGGAAGAACTGGAGGTTGTAAAAGAATGTCAGTTAAAGCGGGAAGATTTACTAACAAAATAATAATAGTTGTGGAGATTAAAAAGTAGGGCCATTTGGATTAATGAAGACGATAAAAATACAGAATTCTTTCACAGGTACGCATCACACAGAATAAATGTAAACACAATTTCGGCAATCCAGGATACAAGTGGAAACATGGTAAAATCGTTCAAATAAAAGGCATAGGCTGGGAAGATTTATTTTAAAAACCTTTTCACGGAACCAGAATGAATACCAATACAAAAGATTTTAAGGGTCTTAATATTGTTTCTGAACATGGTAAATGATGATATGAATAAGAACCTAGCAGAGGAGGTAACAGAAGAAGAACTAAAAAAGATAGTTCACTCTTTTCAAAAAGGTAAGAGCCCGGGCCCTGATGGATTCACAATTGATATTTATCACGGATTTTATGATTTACTAAAACATGATCTATTGAAGGTAGTAAGGGAATCTCACAGATCAGGGAAGGTGTTAGGAGTGCTTAATACTACCTTTCTATCCCTAATCCCTAAAAAACAAAAGTATTCTTCCTTCGATGACTTCAGACCAATCTCATGTTGTAGCGTAGTATACAAAGTCATTGCCAAAAGTATAGCACAACGGTTGAAGCCAATTCTCAGCAATATTTTTTCCAAAGAACAGTTCGGTTTCCTTTTCAACTGACAGATCCATGATGCGGTATCCCTGGCTCAGGAGGAAATCCACTCCATTAACAAGAACATAAGTAAATCATTTCTTCTCAAATCTTATTTTTCCAAAGCTTATGATAGGGTGAGTTGGACATTCTTGAGATTTCTTTTATTACAGATTGGTGTCATGGTGGATATAGTTAACTCGATAATGGGTTGCATACAGTTGGCCTCCTTTGTAGTACTTATAAATGGATCTCCCTCTAACTTCTTCAAACCTTCCAGAGGATTAAGGAAAGGGTGTCCTCTTTCCCCTTTTCTTTTCCTATTGATAGCAGACGCTCTGAGCAGAGTAATTCATCATGCTAAGCACTCAAGCTCTTACACCAGAATAAAGGTCTCTGAAACTGAAGAACTGTCTCATATTTTGTTTGTGGATGATGTGTTAATGATGGGGGAGGATCTATGTAGAATATTAGATAAAGCGAATAGATCTTGGAATTATACAAGAATACCAAATGGATGCATATAAATGTGGAAAAATCCATTCTCTATGAAAATTATATTCCAGAGACAGTGAAAAACAGGTTAGTAATAGAAGTCCCCTATATTTTGAAACCACTAACAAAAGGTTTTAAATATTTAGGATGTATTCTAAAACCAAATGCATACTAATTTAAAGACTTACTTTGGCTATATAAAAATGTAGAAGGACGTATAGGATGTTGGATGAACAGGGTTTCTGTCAAGAGGAGGGAGAATGGTTCTCCTCAAAGAAGTTATTCAGAGTATCCATGTTTACTGGGCATCAATAGCATATATCCCCAAAGGGATTCTACACAAAATTCATAAGACGTTTTTCTCTTGTTTTGTGGACAGCAAGAAAACAATATGATGGCATACCGCTGGTTAAATGAAAAATGGTGGCTAACTTAAAAAAGCTGGGAGGATGCGGTATTTAAAACCCCTTTCAATTTTTCCAATCTTTATCAGCAACGTCTTTGTGGATGCTGATAAAAAACCCAGGTTCCTTATGGGGGAAAGTGATGATTTCAAAATATTATCCAAATGCCTCCATCTTAGAATGGATAAGGAAACTAGATAAGTCACACAAAAACGGATCCATAGGATGGAAAGCCTTAATGCTTTCTTCTCCTTTGATCAGATACTGGTCGGCTTAAACTGTTGGCGATGGGAAAAAAGTCCAGATAAGAGAAGACATGTGGATATGAGTAGGGGATGGTTATAATCTCTCTCGTGGAACAATAGAAAAACTTAAAAGCCTCAGAATAAGCAGCCTAAATGATGCAAGATCTCATACTTATTCATAAGAAGGTAAAACAGTATGGAAAAACACAGAAGAGTTAGGACTAGAAGGTAATTCAAAAGTTGAATGGATATCATTTACGTCTTTGTTGCAAACTTGTTTTAATAACTGAGAAAGTGATGTTGAGGATAGTCTGGTCTGGTCGAATAACACAGCAACATGGGAGTTCACAGTGAAGTTTGGATATCATAATTTGGCCATAGAATCATATGAAGGTGAAAGAGAATGGTGGTGGTATTCTGTTTGTAAGAATTCAGGCTCTTTAAAGGCCAAGATCACACTATGGCTAGCTCTGAGTAACAAACTATTAACCTGGGAAAACCTCATAAAAAGAGGATGGAAAGGACTGAGCTGGTGCATTTTATGTCATCCGACTTAGGAAATAGGTTCTCACTTGTTTGTTTTATATCCATATGCAGAGTTAGACTGGAAGGTTTACTCCCTAGAGCTAAAATCACAAGAATCACATGAAGGATCTTCTCTGGACCAGAAATGTCATTCTTGGTGAACAGACAGCTCGGTACGCCATTTCAATGCCTTCCCATCCTCTTTCATTTATGGAATTTGGTGGGATCGTAACACGACCATATTCCAAAATCGCCTTATTCCTCAAGAGGTGATGATGACCCTTGTTGTGTAGTGGAAAAAGGAACATATAGCAAAAGAAAAAAAACTCAAGCCCAAGATCCTGGTACTTCCGGTCATCAACAAAACTACTCCATGGGACTATATTGATGGAGCAAGCTAGGGAGAACCTCCATTGCAAGGATCTAGAGGAGTATTTGTTGATGTATTTGTAACTTAGGAATGTATTCACTTATGTATTTCATATATTGTATTTGATTAGTCCCCGATGCTCCTATCGGGAGAATCAGTAATGTAAACAAGTCATGTAAAGTCATAGAGGTTAAACCTCCTTGTTGATCAGGGGTTAAAGTCCCCACAATTGTGGGGCACTAGGGTTATTAGACTCTCCTAGATAATTCGGCCCTGGTAAGTTGTTGTCAAGTCGGAAACTAGTATAAATAGAGAGTGAGCCTCTCTATTTATCACACAGTCACTCATACTCAATTGTAGCGCATGAGAGAGAGAGAAGGAGCTGGGATAAGAGAGAGAACAAATGTTGGATATCATCTTATTGTATTTAGGTTTTACTGCTGCCATTGGTGCTCATTCTATCTCTGAGGAATTTGTGGGGTTTTCTCCTTTATGGTTTTCCTAAGGAAAATATGTGTGTCCATTGTCTCTTGTGATTGATTGTTGTGCATGTTATTCACTCAAATAAGATCCTAAGATCATACTATCTAATTGATAAAAATCTAACATGGTATCAGAGCTAACCTAAGAAGAAGACACTGCGCAGTTGTGGAATCTAGGGATTCTTAATTTTTGGATCTCTCTCCACAATCCATCAAAAAAGGAGGCTAGGATGAATCTCCATTGAAGGGTGCATCTTTCTGTCGAAGCAGAATCTGATTCTGAGCACTTTCAAGTTTTTACCTACCACTGCATCAGGAAATTAGGGCTTTTCACTTAAGAGGAATTTTTGAGTGAGCTCATGCTAGGATTTCTCTTCTCCTCAAAATCAAAGTTTAGAGACAAAAATCGAGGTTTTTGGTTGGGTAGAACTCCGGGAAAGTCAAACCCTAATTTTCCCTGGAACCAAAAAACCATTAGAGGAAATTTGGGGTCTAAAATGCGACTTATAAGAAAACGTGCCAACAATAAATTTTGTGAGTTGGAATTCAAGAACCAATAGAATTTCAATAAAATGAGTCAACCATAATGGATGAATTGACATATTTGTCATAAAAGAAAACTTCTTTTTTTGTTCGTATTTTCGACATATTTCCCTGTGTTTTTACTCAAATTCTGAGCAAGAGTGCGGAATTTAATTCTGCATCCAATGAGTACCCACACTATATACTTTTGATAGATACCTCTACCCCAAAAACAAGAAATACTTGAAAAAATGTGATGATGACATCATCATCACATTTTTCCAGGTATTTCTTGTTTTTGGGGTATAGGGGTCTCTCAAAAGTATAAAGTGTGGGTACGCATTGGATGCATAATTAAATTACACATCCAACAAGCTCTCCTGCTTGGAATTTGAGTAAAAACACGGGGAGATATGTCGAAAATATGAACAAAAAAAATAGTTTTTTCATTCTTCCTCCAAAATTAATAACTATTATTTTATTATTTTCCTTAGGAGGCCCATTTTAGACCTCAAATTTCCTCTAATTCAACACTACAGAAGATCAGCTCTAGATCCAGTTTTTAGCTTCTCAAATTAGTAAGATCTAAATCTCTTGTATTTCCATTTGAGGTTCTCAATTAAGATGTCTCATCACACCAAGCTTGATTAAAAGCTTCAGGGAGCTGATAACTTTCAAGCTTGGAAGTATAGGATCTCCCTGGTCCTGGAAGAAAATAAGTTGGACTCTTACATCAATGAAGAGGTTCCAGTTCCAGAGGGAGATGAGGCTAAGGCCTTACACAAAAATAAATTGGTCATGGCTAAGAGGATTATTGCTTATTCAATCAAGGATCACCTCATACCATAGGTGTCCTCCCTGAAGACACCTAAATAAATGTTTGATGCCCTGACCAAGATATTTTAAGGGAAGAACATAAATCGGAAGATGAATTTGAGGAACCAATTGAAGAATGTGAAGTTCTAGAATGTGGAGACCATACATTCATACTTTACAAGGGTCTCCCAGATCAAAGAACAACTTGAAGAAGTGGATGAAGAAGTGGAGAATGCAGAAATTGTGATGACCAAATTGAATGGTCTCCCTAGGTCATGGGACTCTTTCATTCAAGGGATTTTTGCTAGAAGAAAGCTATTCACCTTCAGTAGACTATGGGAGGAATGCTCACAAGAATAAGCTTGAATAGTAGCTCGAGAAGAAAAGATGGGAAGTGAAGATCAAGCTCTTACAGTACACTCCAAGAAAATCAGGTGGGACTATCATTGTCCTAAAGGTAAGCATTCTCACCAAAATAAATCTAGAAGGTCTCAACTCAGATGTTTCACTTGTGATGAGATAGGACACTATGCCAGAAATTGTCCTAGAAACAAAAGTAAATCTCACAAGAAGAAGGACAAAAGAAAACATCATGCTCACACTGCAGAGGATGATTATCCTCCCAGGAAAATAGTTAAACAAGAAAGTGAAGATTCTTCAAGTGATGAAGAGTATGTTCTTATTTCTGCCCTCACGGGAACTGTCACACATGGAAGCAATGATTGTCTTATAGACAGTGGAGCTTACAAGCATATGATGAGATTCAAAGAATCCTTTGTGAAACTATCTGAACATGAGTCACCTCACAAGGTGAAACTTGGGGATGATTACCAGTATCCAATAAAAGGTAGTGGTGAATCCTCCTATAAGCTAGACTCTGGAAAGTCTATGAAGATGAAGGATGTCTTGTTTGTACCAAGACTAAAGAATAATCTCCTCTCCATATCTGCATTGGATGAAAAAGGCATGAGGGTTTCATTTGTAGATGGCCAAGTCCTTATGTGGCCAAAGGGAAAGACTATAGATGATGCAGTAGTGATTGGAGAGCAAGAGGGACGACTATACAAATTGAAGGGCCAGCTAAGACAAGATTTTTTCCATGACTCAGTAGAGCCAGATGAACTTTGGCATAGAAGGCTTGCACGCGTGCACTATAGAGCACTACCACTTGCAAGAAAAGATGTTGAAGGTCTTCCAGAAATACACCAGAAATACAAGAAAAACATGAGGGTGTCTGCAAAGGATGTGAGAAAGGAAAGAACACAAAGAAGACATTTCCAAGTAGCGAGAGAAAAGCAAAAGGAATCTTGGAAATCATCCACTTCGATGTATGCGGTCCGATGTCATCCATTTCATTGAGTGTGTATGTGTACTATGTTTCTTTCATTGATGGTTTCTCTAGGAAGACATGGATATACTTCTTAAAAAACAAAGATGAAGTATTCATCACGTTTAAAGAGTTCAAAGCCTTGATCGAGAATCACACAGAAAATAAAATCAAGACCTTTCAATCAGACAATGGCGGAGAATTCACATCAAATGAATTCAAAGTATTATGCAGAGATTTAGGGATTAAGAGGCAATTGACCACTCCATACAATCCACAACATAATGGGGTTGCAGAAAGGAATAATAGAATGATTATGGAAGATACAAGGGCAATGCTTCATGATCAAGATCTTCCCATGCATATATGGGAAGAAGCTGCCAGGACGGATGTGTATGTACAGAACCATACTCCACACAGAGTACTCGAGAACAAGACACCTGAAGAAGTATTTTTTGGTAAGAAACCAGAAGTCAGCCATCTCAGAATATTTGGTTGACCAATGTACATACACATTCCAAAAGAAAAGAGGACAAAGTTAGATCCTTCTGGAAAGAAGGGTATATTTGTAGGATATAGTGAAAGCTCGAAGGCTTACAGAATATACTTCCCAAGATTCAAGAAGATCGAAATTAGCAGAGACATAACATTCGATGAATACTCAACTTACAACAAATCAAGAAAGAGACCAGCTGAAGACCCTGAAGAAACAGAAGTATCCAAGATTCAAGATACAACTATGAACGATGCAACTCAAGAAGAAGAATGAGAAATAGAAGAACCCCAGGAACCTGTAGATCCACCCCAAGAGAAGAATCCTCACAAGAGGAAACCTGCATGGGTACGAGAGGCTATCCAAGGTGTAGAAAGATATGGGGCTCCAGAAGAAATTCATAGAGAGAGGAAAAGAACCAGGTCCTGCTCCAATTATGTAGCCCTATTATGTGACATCATTCATGAAGAACCTTCCAATTATGAAGAAGCGGCAGAAAAGAAAGAGTGGAAGGATACTATGATCGAGGCGTACCAGTCGATCATGAAGAATGATGTCTAGGATGTTGTCCCAAGACCAGAGGGGAAGTTTGTTGTGACTTCTAAGTGGATCTACAAGATCAAGCATGTTGCAGATGGAAGCATAGAGAAATATAAAGCAAGGTTTATGGATCATGGCTTCTCTCGAAAAGAAGGAATAGATTATGAAGAAAATTTTGCACCTATAGCCAGATACACTTCCATCAAATCAGTACTTGCTCTGGCTACAGTAATGAATTGGAAGATACACCAGATGGATGTCATGACTTCTTTCTTGAATGGTGTAGTGGAAGAGGAAGTGTATGTGGAGTAGCCACTTGGTTTTGAGATACATGACAGGGATACTTATGTGTGTAAATTGAAGAAAGCCCTATACGGTTTGAAACAGGCACCCAGGACATGGTACGATAGAATTGACAGCTTCCTATCCAGTTTGGGCTTTACCAAAAGTAAAGAAAATTCCAACCTCTACTACAAGGTTGAAGAAAGGAACCCACTGATACTCCTATTATATGTAGATGACCTGTTTGTAACATATGAGGATGGGTTGATTGCTGATACGAAGAGGAAGCTTGCTGTTGAGTTCGAGATGAAGGACTTGGGTATGATGCACTACTTTCTAGGCATGGAGGTGTGGAAAAATGTAGATGGAATATCCCTAGTAAAAGGGAATTATGCAGTAGAGATCCTAAATAGGTTCGGGATGATGGACTGCAAGGCCATGACCACACCTATGGCATCAAACCTGAAGCTATTAAGTGATGCTTCATCAGAGTCGGTTGATGCTACGATGTATCGTCAAATGATCGGGTCCTTGATCTACCTGATGAATACAAGACCATATATATACTTTGTTGTGAACACATTGAGCTAGGGAGGAGCTACTATCTGATTTGTTTGATCTCCATATGGATGCTACTTGTATATATTGTGACAACCAGAGTTTTGTTAAGTTGTCAGAGAATCCAGTGTTCCATGACAAGTCGAAGCATATCGAGATCAAATACCACTATATCATGGATATGGTGCAAAGGGGAGTAGTGAAGCTCTAATATGTTGCGACGGATGAACAGATAGCTGATGTGTTGACTAAGCCATTAGCCGGAGTGAAGTTTGAGTACTTCCGGGAGAAGCTTGGTGTTCTCCAAATAGAGGTTCCTTCCAAGGGGAAGTGATGAGTCAATGATCCCTTCTGACATGGTGGTAGGTGGGGCCTCCCATGGTCAGATGTAAGTGTAGAGCCATTTTGACATGGCGGTAGGTGGGGCCTCCCATGGTCAGATGTAAGTGCAGATCCATTTTGACATGGTGGTCGAAGGGGCCTCCTATGGTCAGATGTAAGTGTAGAGCCATTCTGACATGGGGGTAGGTTGGGCCCTCCCATGGTCAGATGTAAGTGCAGAGCCATTCTGACATGGGAACAAGTTGGGCCCTCCCATGGTTAGATGTAAGGGTTAAGCCATTCTGACATGGGGGCAGGTTGAGCCCTCCCATGGTTAGATGTAAGGGATGATCCATTCTGACATGGGAGTAGGCTGGGCCCTCCCATGTTCAAATGTAAGGGTTGGGCCATTCTGACATTGGGGCAGGCTGGTCCCTCCCATGGTCAGATGTAAGGGCTGGTTCCATTCTGACATGGGGGCAGGTTGGGCCCTCCCATGGTCAGATGTAAGGGTTGGGCCTTTCTGGCATGGTGACAGGCTGGGCCTTCCATGGTCAGATATAAGTGGTGGGCATGCCTTTCCGATATAGGTGGGAGGTTGGGCCTCCCATGGTCGGATGTAAATGCTGAAGAAGATGAAGACCTACATGGAGGCTTGTCCTACAACCAGCATGAAAATGGGTTGGCTCTGTAGAACTTCCTGTGACGAGTAGAATTGAGAGATAGCACCATTTGATCGAGATAGCGGAGCAGTGATGATGATGATCCAGTTTTGATGATGATCTAGTGATGATCCAGTGATGATCCAGCTTTGATGATGATCCAGTGATGATCCAGATTTGATCCAGTGACGAAGACTTGTGCTAATGAATTGTGTCAAGATAATACCTTCCTAGTTAAGAGGGAGTGTTGATGTATTTGTAACTTCGGAATGTATTCACTTCTATATTTCATATATTGTATTTGATTAGTCCCCGATGTTCATATTGGGAGAATCAGTAATGTAAACAAGTCATGTAAAGTCATAAGGTTAACCCTCCTTGTTGATCAGAGGTTAAAGTCCCCACAGTTGTAGGGCACTAGGGTTATTAGACTCTCCTAGAGAAGTTGGCCCTGGTAAGTTGTTGTCAAGTTGGAAACTAGTATAAATAGAGAGTGAGCCTCTCTATTTATCACACTCAGTTGTAGTGCATGAGTGATAGAGAAGGAGATGGGATAAGAGAGAGAACAGTTGTCGGAGATCATCTTATTGTCTTTGGGTTTTACTGCTGCCATTGGTGCTCATTCTATCTCTGAGGAAGTTACGGGGTTTTCTCCTTTATGGTTTCCCCAAGGAAAATCGTTGTGTCCATTGTCTTTTGTGATTGATTGTTTTGCATGTTATTCTCTCAGATAATATCCTAAGATCATACTGTCTAATTGATAAAAATATAACAGTATTATATCTTACTGAGAACCACAAAATTTAGATTTAATATGTGTCGGGGCATTGTTCTAATAGTAAAGTGTAGCTTGCAGCTATGCATTTAGTTTTGGAATTGGATGTAAATAGAAATATAACTAATCTTCATATATATGGAGACGACAAAATGGTTGTTGATTGGGCCAACAATAAAATTTAGATCAAAGCCCCACATCTATAGCAACACCTTCAAGCTATTTGAAGGCTTTTGGTCTCTTTTTCAATATTTTCCATAACTCATGTGTACAGGGAATTGAACACAAAAGCATATCAATTATCAAAAAATGCACTTCTTTTCGTGCATGGTCAAATAGATATAGAAGATGTTCAAGAAGGCTAACATGTAAAAAATATAAAGGGATCATTTTTTGAAGCGGCGAGCTGATGTAATGAAGTCTCATGCAATTGTGATGTACTTTCATGCAAGGATTATGCATCACTGAATGTAAATCATGTGGGGAGAGTTCACACTCACCCTTTTTGAATGATGATTCCCATGTATTGAATCTTATGCTACTGTGATGTGCCTTCATGCAAAAAAAGGCTTGGAAATATAAATGATAACATTGAATGTAATTCCTATGGGGACAATTCATGATCAATCTTTTTGAATGATTAATATATTCCACTATATTTTTTTAATCTAGTTCTAAAATTAATATGAAAAAGATGTATGTTTATGTAATATTTTTTCATATTAATTTTATGAACTAGATTAGAAAAGTATAGTGGAATTTGGATTATATATATAATTTGGAATTTGGACCTACGATGTTGTAATCGAGGTTGTTACAAATGGAGCTGACTCTAGCATCGTAGTAGGATCTGAAGTTGAATCCATCATATCCATTGCACTTGAAGACGAAGCCATCACATTCAGGGATGAGGCCATCACAACTAGACTTTGTGAGTCCATCATAGTTGAAGTCAAAACCATTGCAAGCATAACCGAGACCTATGATGTCGTAATAGAAGTTGTTGTCAGTGGCACCAAAATTTCCATTTCCAAAGCATGGATGGGGAAGTCATATCTCATGCCAGCGGGAAAGATACGAAGGGGAACATTAAAAAAATGTGTGATTTCCTCACACCAATAAATAACCACCTCGAATTTGTAATCCAAATCCTTAATACTAAAATGAGTGTTATCATGATAATCATGAATCTCATTCTTATTATCAAAAAATACCTCCATCATGTTTCCCAATTACATTGTCAGATCATTTCCAAAGCATTGCCTTCCATCGTAACATGTTGTGCATAATTGTGGTTTCCTTGATGGCTAGGGGCCCTTAACCTCTCATGAACCATTACACTCCACCAATGTAAATTACCTACAAATATACCACCTCATTCCTTGCGTTCACAGTAATAATCGCTCATACGAAAATAAGAAACCAATCCTAAATATCATCTTTTACAATTCTTGGGGAGCCACTAAGTCCTACTACATCACAAATTCATCGCAGAGATACCCTATATGGATACGTAGAGAATCACAATACCATATCCAAGGTGGCATCATGATGGAATTAATCCTTATAGGGTGAAGGTAAATTTGACAGGGTGGAGGAAAATAACAATAAAGTTTATTCCCACGATCGCATCTATTGTATATATGTACCATGTGCATTCATTAGGGCCCTTCTGGAGTCAGAAAGATAAAACCTCCACCATTCCCTTTCCCCCCCTACCAAATCGTTGTTGATCCACATTCTCTCTCCCACTTGGTCCAAAATTTCAAGCCGAGAACGTGAAAAATGGACCCATCTTATGACAAACTCATGGCTTGTGATACCTCCAGGTCCTAACAATGTTATATCAAAGTTTAAATTTTAAAATAGAATTTAAACAATTTCAAGTCTCAATCTATTTGTTTTCTTTGTATTTGAATTATTATCCACTCATTTCGCAACAATAATCTTCAATTAACTAATCATAGGGACCACCCCAAGGATGACAACTCATTCTCAATTTGAGAACTCAACCACCTATTGGAAGGACTGGTTTAAATTACGTATGTGATATTAAATTCCCCTCCATCCCTTGAATATTTTTCCATTTAACACTCACATAACAGGAGATCATTTTTCCCTTTGTGCAATGAATCTGGATAGCATGAATTTTAAGGCCGAATGGAGAAATAATGTGAGTACAAGAAAATTGAATGTTGATGTCTCTCAACCTTCAATGGCCACACACATATACAGCATTCATAATGACAAACGTGATGGAATCTCCCCTAGGTATTTCAATGCTCACCTAGGTATTTCAAGGTCATTTTTTTAATGTATTTTCCATGATGCTTCATAAAATAATTCGGTGGAGATAATGTAGTGGCTCTTGGATCTCTCTGGGTGGTCAAAATCAAGAGGAGAACTCCTCATTCTCTAAGAGTAGTGAGGACATGGCATCTCCTGGGAGAGAAGTGGTAATCTCTATAGAAAAAGAGGAACTTATCTCGAAGGTATCCAGAGGAAAAAAATGATGAGGAACCAAGACAAGTAAGTTCCTCTCATATTCTTGCTACAAATATTTCACGCAATAGCAATATTGATTCCATTGACGGAGAAAATGAAGAGACTTTTCAAAGGGGATGTAGAGTGGAATGGACTGAACCCTTTCCCATTGGGAAGGAGAGCCATCAAACAAAGGCTCACTATGCAAACTTTGATTCTCATCCAAGTGTACACCGCATGGATGTAATGTATATAGGAAATAGGTCAGCCGCTCATCATGTCTAGGATGGAGATGTAGATTCACACTAGCAGCAAAATGAGTGAGTTCTCTTCAATACTAGAGGTGATGGCATATATTCGTTATCGCGTGGAACGGCTAGAATTTCCTCTTAAAATAACAATTTAGTGGAAAGATTGGGCATGGTTACCTCAATCATGGTAGACCAGAGTGCCCCTATTATCCTTAAACAGAACCATAAGAATAACAACGCCAAGAAAGATGACTAGATGTTCCAGGAAAACCATCATGACCCACTTTTTTATCTCTTTACGCTTGCTAGTAGTTATATGACTTTCTGGAAGATCTATATAGCACTCAAGGTTATTATTTCATTTTTATATTTATATAGTGGTCTCCTTTTGACTCTACATATGATTTTTGGAACCCTATTTTATCTTGGGATAATTTCCAATAATGGTAACACAAGCTAGGAAGATTGTATCTATACCTGTAACTGTATTTTGTTTGGCCTTGGGATAGTTTCCAATCATGGTATCCCAATCCAAGAAGGTTGTATCTATACCCGTAACTGTATTTTATTTTATGAAAGGTAATACAAACTGCTTATTTTTAATTTAAACTTATCATAAGGATAAACTATCATTTCAATCCTCACTACAACTATTTTCTATGAGATGGGAATTAGTAATTAACCATTTTTCTATATTCATCTTTGCTTGACTAATGATAATAATACATAGACATCAAGTAATGTGTTGCATCCTATTTAGTTTGGGATTAACTTTATTACTAATATTTGTTCACTTTTTTTTATAGTTTCTCGCACATAATGAATATCAGTCCCAATGACAAATTGATGGGATTCAAAGCTTATGCATTCAAACAACAAACTTAGATCTTCAAAAAAATATGGATTCATATACAAGAAAATTAATTGGTGTCCTTTGCCTAAACAATAACATTGTTAGTCATCAAAATGGAGAAACATTAAATTAAATCATTGTTCCTTTCATACAACCAAATATCCTACCTTATTCTTCATAAAAATATCTTCTTCTCTTTCATCAATGGTGAACTTGATGATGAAAAAAATAGTGTAGTCAAAAAGATTAACCATAAATGAAAGGTAGTCAAAAAAATTAAACCATCATTGAATTTTCATTTGTCAGGTAGTGTGAAAGTGAAATTCCAGGCATGCATGTGAATTGAATTTGAAAAATAATTCTGCCAAATCTAATGTATCAGTGAATTTATGAAGAAAACAAATTGTAAGGAAGACATTATATTATTTCAAAGGAAAAAATTATAAACAAAAAGCACACTGGATATTGGGTTTCCATAACATGAAATAAACCCAATGCCAGTTACTACAAGAAATTACAAGTTAGCAACCACCCTTAACATGAGATACCATGGCTCGTCTAATAACATTAACAAAAACTAGTAGCTTGCACGTGGAGCTCCAGTAACTGTAGAAACAGTCAGATTACTAGAGGCCAACAGTATGGGCTCATTCAGGAGAATATTGTCCTAAGCAAACATTTCGCACATTTATTGGTGAATTCCTAGAATAGCCAGTATGGAAATCACCGTTGAAGTTTTTTTAACCATCTGATCAATTGTGTTTTGTAGGTTCATCACATCCTGTTGAATTTTAAAAACTCTATCAAGAAGCGCCAAGACCATTTATGAAGAAAATGAAAAGGCTTGTAAAGGAGGCATGTCACCAAGAGGACCAAGAAGGTCATTCTTCATCAAAAACTTAGTCAAGTTGCCAGGAGCACTAGCAAATTCTACTTCCAAGGTCTTAAGAGGGGTCACGAGTGGCTATAGAAACCCAAAGAGTTACCATTCCCATCAAACCACTCTATATTTTATCTCCATTGTGCCTTCTCAATCTCCAAGGCTGGAATGCTATATTATTAGCCCGATGTTCGTATTTTCAAATTTATTTGGCTGAGTCAGAAAAATTTGGTAACAACATAGAAATTGTTTGAATGAAATCAAAATGAGGTTTTCACTTTTTGGAATCAAAAACACAACTTTTGGAATTGAAAATCACACATTTCAAATTAAAAAAATTCACATTATGAATCAAAAATCACATTTATTTAATCGAGAAAACACACTTTACAAACCAAAATTTGTACTTTGAGGTTTAAAACGATTTGAAAATCGCACTTTTTGAATATGATTTTGCATTTTTTAACCTAATTTTTCACTTTAGAAAGGTTGTTTTTGGGGTTGAGAAACTGTGATTTTGCACCTTTTTATTCTTAGTTATGTTGTATAAATCCCAATTTAATGGCATGGGTGTTTTATTGTGAAGATATGAGACACTATGGTATTCTACATCCGTTCATAATATGTTTCTCTCTTTTCTATGTAGCACATCCTCCACGCTATTTCTTATACTAGGGAACAATCAAAAGCTATCAAAAAAAGTGAAGACTCTTCCCTCATTCTATTGGGGTTTTTATAGCTATGATTAAAAGTGAACCATCTTCCCTCCTTCGATTGTACTTTTGGTAGCTATAATTAGAGTTAGGGTTTTGAATCCCTCTCGGAATATCCATGATGTTTCTAGAAATCTCTAATGGATTCATACTCATTACTATGGCCTCATATATAAAACATGGTGAGTTTATATTGTCGCCACTTGGACATGTGGGGAATATTAGGACCATTACTTTGTCAAAGACCAAATTTTCTCAATGAAGTCCATTTTGGGAACACGGTATCTCATTGGAAATATCTCAATGGGAAGAACAATATTTTCCAAGGGTTAATGAATCCAAGAACAAATATACACCATCATAGGGCCAAAAAACATTGTTTAGGGCCTCAAAAGTGTGTCAAAGTTGATGTCCCAAAATTTGAAAAAATCAAGACCATCTTCAAGATAATCTAAAGCATTAATACATTCATATGGTATTGTAATATCCTCTAGTTTAGCCCCTAGACATATTATTATTATTGTTATGTTGGACATAGTGGAACAAGGTGCATGGACTATGGTTTGCACATTGTTTTTATTTTTATTATGTTGAACTTATAAAATAATTAATAAAATAAAAACAATCAAGTCGACTGATGCCACGAAAGAGAGTATGATGAACCATGATGTTACGAGCAAGGGGTTGTGGAAAAGTGTTTACCTGTGTGTGTTGAGCCTATTTTGATGTTGTACACCCTTCTTATGTACTTGATGGACCCTCTTAGTTATGCACCCTCATGTGTTATGTTACTCTATGGATTTATTTACCTTGAGATTAATTTTTATTTGATTGATTTTACCAAATGAGTCCACCACAATGGGTTGATGTTCATCTTGAGAAGTATCCATTGTTTCATATATTTGGGGGTTGTTTCCTCCACTTTCCATTAGGACCTTTCCCTCTCTATGCATGGTACCTAATCATAACTCAATATAGTCATGATGATAGTGTGGACCCCCATAACCCCAACAGGAAACTTGAAATGGAGGATGTAAGATAAACTGCTAATACCTTTAAGATTAGTTCCTTCCCCTAAAACGCCTACCTCTGACAACTGATCCTCAAGAATTCCTTGCACTTTGGTGAGTTTCTCAGTGAAATGAAGAAATGAAACAAACCCTCTTTTTTCCCTCTTCTTAAGACTTTTTTCATGCTTCTTTCGAAAGTTTTAAAAAACTACTTCTTTCAATAAGCAGGGAAACCTATATATTTTGATGTAAAACCCAAAAAGAAATCCACCATTTACTTTCAAAATAGGGGGAAAACCCTCAAACCTACCAAAACAAATGACAAAACCAAATAACAAATTAGGAACAATAGTGAGAAAGGTCAAATAGTATAATAAAATAGATAATAGAAAGAAATGAAACAATAAAGAAGCCAAAAATCGGCTGCTTGGATACAATAATATTCCTCTTCTCTTTGGTAGAACCATGTGAAATGAAGAAATTAAAAAAACCCTAGTGTTTTCCTCTTTTAAAGACATGTTTCCCGCTTCTTTAAAATGTTTAAAAAATACTAGTTTTTCAGTAAGTTAAAAAAACCACTTATTGTTCATTGCTTTTGTTTATCAGAAGCACTAGTGCACCTAGACTATAAAAGGAGCATCGTTGTTCATAGCTCGTAAAATAAGCACCAGTATGCCTTCACCAAATTGGAGCACCGACATCAATGCACCTTGAAAAAAGAGGAGCACAGATGATGGTGCGCCTTAACCTAAGAGGAACATCGGTGCGTCATTTCAAAAAGTGGAGCACCTATGTTTTTTTTAACAAAATAATATATGAGTGCATGATTCATGGAGCACCAGTGTAACCACACCTTAAAAAGAGCATCGGTGTGCCTTCACCAAAGAGGAGAACAAACACTAGTGGTCCTTCAGCATTGAGGAGCATCGACACTGGTGTTCCTTGTCCAAAGAGGAGCACCATTACGTCATTTCAAAAGTGGAGCACCAAAAAAATTTGGCTAAAATCACACTGGTGCACATGGGTCATAAAGCATTGGTGCTCCTAAGCCAATGAAGAACATCAATGTCCCAATGACAAAAAAAAAAAATATGTGCACCTAAACCATGTGAAGCACTAGTGCACCATGATGGTTTAGGCATACCGATAAAAAATATCCGCTAAAACCTTCGCTCGCCTCCCTCTGCTAGAAACCTCCACTATAAATGGAGAAGGGATTTTTTTGGGGGGGGTTCCGCAACAACCTATACTATAATGTGTTCTACTTGTAGTTTGGAAGGGATTCCACTTATCCATCTGGTGTAACACTTATTCCTAGAATCCTCTTTAATGTCTCACTTATTGCCTCCAAAGACTGCATTATGAGAACCATCTCAGGTGATAGTATCAACGGTGATTCCACTATCATTATCTGTGGTGGTATTTCCCAATCACGCCCTCAACCCATATTCACACACTTACGTCATGGCTAATTATTTTAACATGCGCATACACATTAGTATGCTAAGGCATGGATTCTATCATTATTTTATGAAACTTTCATGATGACATCTTATTTGTGGAAGCGATCTTACATCAAGGATGTCATTTAGCTAAAATTCTTTAGTCAATAGTATTGTATTATAACATTTCCAAAAAATAAAATTCCATCAGTTTTGTACATTAAGCCGCATGATACTAGTGCAAGCCTGCTTGATATATTTTTACCATGACTAAACATTGGTAGCCTTCTTTATCACCTTAATTACTAATAATTAGTCTATCCTTTTCATTTATTTAGTAATTTTATAACCATATGTATAATTTGTACTATTAATTTCTATTATATATATATATATATATATATATATATATATATATTATCAATTACATATTATATTTTTCATTTCATATCTAACATAATATTATTTATATTTACAAAATTAAACAAAAACAAATTTATCAAATATAATAAAAATCCTATAATTTTTTTTTAGTTTGGTTATGGTTTATCTCAAACCAAATCCATCAGCAACTTACCCTATCAAGTCGAAGTTAAGTGTCGAGCATAAAGCTCCTAGTCCCATCATTAAGTAGCAAGCCACACTCAATCCTACCACTAAGTAAGAAGCCATCGTGCAAATTTTGAAACCTCATTGCATGCAGCCCATGTGGGGCATACTTGATGGATTTTTCACATGCTTGGGGTTAGGTGGGTATCGTTCGCTCAATGGGCAATGATGGTAGATAAGGTCATTTAGCCGAAGATTTTTTTTTTAAACCAAAACAATTAATTTTTTTTATTGATAAAGAATAGATTGGGCCTTCACCCAATTACATTTTGATCTGAAAAAATCAGTTCCTTACATCCAAAACATATTTTTTCAAGGAATGGGATGCATTAAACAAGGTCCTTCATTCACACTTAACATTGTTGGAGGAAGAAGGCAGCCTTGATTTGCTTTGAAATATGCCAGCTTATTCAAATCACAAATAATGTGATAAGAGGTAACTAAAACACAATATATCAAAATGAAATACAACCTTTGCATGGTCACATTCAAACTGAGGTTATTGAACATTGAATTAGAATTTAAAACTTTAATGATGATTTTAGAGTCTCCAAATATTTGCAAGTTGCTATGTCTTGTTTCCTTTGCAAGTTGACATGCTTTTAAAAGTGCATAAAATTTTGCCTGGTTATTTGTAAGTTGTCCTACTCCCCAGCTGAAACTTGTTTCTAACTTTCTGCATGGATATAATATCAAGCCCCCTGCCCCAGATCTCCCCAGGTTTCCTTTTGACGATCCATCGAAGAAGATTGAGACTTTATGTTTTATTTGCCGCCATTCTGAGAATTCCTTTTCTAAAAGTCTAACTTGCCAAAATGGTTTAATAACAGGCCTGCTCAATCCCATCTGAATTTTATCCACTTGCCGAAAACCAAGCCATTTATGTTCAACTTCTAATTTAGTTCCATCAATTTGATAGTTTCCTATTGCTTCCAAAAGAAATGCCTTAGCTTTTGATGCTATAATTTCTAGTTTTGAGGTTTTGTTATTAAAGTTCGAATCATTTCTAGCCAACCAAATTTTCCACTAAATAAATTTTGGAAAGGCTTGCCATATTTTCCTCAAAGCGTGACTAGAAGGAAGAGCATCAAGATACCTTGATTGCCATTTTTTAAAAAGAGTGACAGGTTCAGAATTTGAAGGATCACGGGAATAAGGAATCCCACGTAGAAAATGTGCCTAGACTTTCTGAGTGTTATGGAGAAAAATTCCTATGGATTGGGGTGTACCACAACAGACAGAGAAACCGCAGAAATCAATCCCTTCCCAATATGCAAGAGAAATACAACATCTAACACTAAAGGATCTCGAAACATACCTTATTCTGGATGGTTGTAGTAGATCCTCGTTGAGCTTTTTCCAATCCCACATGCTTTAGCAATTTACTCTCAACAACATTAAACAAGGCAAGCACGCTATATGATATAGTGTTAGGCCTACTCTAGCATATATAATCAATGATACATAAGCAATTAAACACATCCATGGATTCAATATTCATTTAAATGTATATCATTGGACAGGAAAAGATATTTCTATTAAGTAAATCAGATATTACATAAGTGACAACCTCTATCGACGCGTTTGCAAACCAAAGAAACTAAGTCCTCCACCTAGGCCTCCACCACCTCAATCCTCCATCTATTGATAGAAACCTCACAAGCAAATGCAATCTTGGGAAGAACACAAAGTGCTCCAAGGTACAAAGGGATGCAGACTCAAGTATAAGCAAGCTACGGCAACAATGGACTATAGTTTTCTTGCTCTTCAATTCCTCCTCTTCAATGTATCCAAAGGGTTCCTGATATAGTGCTTCAATGGGGTAATGGAATTTCAAATCCGAGTGATCTCGAGGCATATGGAAGGCCAAGAGAAAAGTGACTTGGATCCACATCAAGTAAAACTCCAAAAATATTTGTCCTTTGCACACATCCCTATGTACGTGGGTTTAAGGGTAATATATGCGTATATACGCGAGAAAGGGATTAAAAGTCGCATACAGCAAATAATGGGTGTTTTTAGGGATGATTTTGGAAACATCAAAGGTTCAAAAATAGTCCATGGGGTCCAAAGATTCTGTAGAGGGACAGGGAAGGCCATAAAAGTGTGATCAACCATGTGTGGTAAAATCAGCTGTCACACTGAGCATAACCGCATCCAACAAAAATATGAGTTGAAGTCTTGGTAGCTTGATGACAGAAACAACATCTATATGGTCCTAAGAAACCTACTTTTGACAGGTTTTCTCCGGTTAATAGTTTCTTATGCATAAGAGTCCTACCGGTCATTGATGTATACCATTAACAGATGCGAGATCGCCCACCGATAATGAAAATGGGAATCAAGGTACTAGAGTGCAATCTAACAAGTGCAAATAAATGTGTTGAGGTCAAACACTTGGAAGAATCCATCGATCAGGGGACATTGATGTATTCCCAAAACTGTAGATGGTGAGAGAACCTACCACTGATGATTGTAAGTCTCAAGGCACTCAAATGACTCTAGACTTCTATCCCAGAATAAATGATCTGAAGTCGATGTAATGGAATCCGCTGGAAGGAGGGCATAAAGGCATCCCCCATCAACCAACATGAGGTACTCAGCAACGCTGTATAATGTGGAAGGACTCGAACAAGATGTGCACGAACTAATAATAGTACTGGGAATGGCTGACATGCAAAGTCAAGACAACTAAGGAATGGCCGACTCATGCTTCAAATTCCTTCGAACAAGAGCATAAAGGCAAATGGTGACTGAATGTAGGTAGCATAGACTCAATATAAAACACTGGGACATCTCTGCGACACAGGAGGCATCAACAGAGGCACCATAGGGACTGGAAGCTTAATCAATCAGTGGAGATAAAATCAGAGAAACGAGTACAACTCCTAAAGTCAAACTATTAACCCAACCAACGGATGTGATATACAGTGCTCTGTTCGAAGGCGACACGACTCGACTGCTGCCAAAGATAACATCTTTTCCTGTCCGTCTTTTTGGTTTTTTTGTTTTTTTTGGACTTTTTCAGATATTTTGAAAAGATTGAAAATTAATAAAAGTGCTTTATAGTTACAAATATAGGAGGAGACAAGTGTCAAGGGGAAAACAAACTAGTTCCAAGAAGCAAAACATACCTATGCTCAATGCAAGGGAACATGTGAAAGATAACGACACTCGGGGGAATGTCCCCACCCGGTAAAAAATGGGGAATCAAGCTGCAAAAGATATATAAAAAGGCTCTGCTTGGCTAGACATGAGATAAGATCGGGCTATATGGCTGATAATCAAAGTCAGGGAAGCCGGTATAAGGCTCAATACAGCAAGAAAAACTCATGATAATGCAATTACAACTTGACATATACAAGGGAGTCCCGGGGAAAAGGCCATCATAAAGGTCAAGAGGAGTATGAAGCTATTGCTCAAAGTCATGGCGGTACTATAAAAAATACTCCCACACCCTAAAGGAGAAATGTCGGCATGGGAACCAAAAACAATACAAGATCTAACTAGAGTACCCATGTATGGTGAAGCTCTACCATTCATAACATGTCACTTTTAAAAGCAGCAAGAAGGTTCCGTGACAAGATGGAATGGGTTCGTACCTAAGGTTAAAATGAAATGGTCATAAGGTTATGCAAAATGCAAATGGATGTGAAACCTAACCTATATTCCAGTTTAGACATGATACCTACAGTAGGCACGTATGGATCAAATCCATGGTCAAACCGCACTCAAAATGGATTCCTACAACATCAAATTAGTTCAAACGGTCCAAAACTATAGAAAATGGGTAAAACTTTCAAAAAAATTCTATAAATAGTAAAAAATTTAAAAATTTTCATATCATTTGAAATTTTTACCCAACATAGTGCATTTGAGCTCAGAACTTCAAAAGCGAATTTTGGGAGCATCGTCCAACGGAATATCTCCATGTTTGGTCCAGGTAGATTCTCATGCCCTCCTCTTTCATTTTCATGCAAATTTTTTGAATTTTCATGGTCTATTTCATTTTCTGAACCATCCATATGTGTGTGTTTCAACCCATGCAAAAATCGGGCTTTTTTCTGCATATAGGGCTTGCCATACATAGAAAAAGCACTGAAAACCATGTACATACATGGCTATTTTGAGAACAGTCATGTATAGGGCCGCAAAAAAGGTTTTCAAAGGCAAAAATTGATCAAAACATAGTTTTTTTGTGCAGGATGGTGCTAGAGTGGAGGGAAAGAGAGCATGGTGATGTGGAGGAAGCTGTGCAAGGTGATCTCGTGGCCCAACAAGCATTACGAGCATGTGGCTTATACAAGTTTTGGTGTCTTGGAAGCCTGAGGGCCAAACCAAGACTACTCCAGCTACTGGTGGACTATTGGGATGCAAAATCTAAGACATTTTAGATACATGGGATGTCGCTCAACATTAAGGTTGAGGACATATATTTTATCGCTGTTTTGTCCCGGCGAGGAGAGATGGTGAACCTTCGATCTCGTGGGCCAGGAGACAGGCTGACCATAGAGGAGTACATAGCGGTGTACTGCTTTCCAAAGATGGAAAAGTTTGGGAGTCAAATCCTGACAAACTCTATCCAGATTCTGGGGCTGAAGGCCATACTTTTGGCACTAGGCAGGATTGCAGGGTTGGATTCACTCTACCAGGCCTCGCGGCCAATGATGTTCTATGCAGTAGAGTGTATGTGACCTACAGTGTATGACTAGAGTACGACGTTGTTGAGCAACATGAAACAGTAGCTCAGTGACTGCAAGATGGGCAGGGTGCAGAACTTTTGGTTTGGCAGTATACTGAGCATGTTTTTATTTGAGCAGGTGCCAGGGTTAAGCCCTAGGGTGGACATTGCTCCACATGGAGTTCAGGATCCATCCCAGTGACGTTGAGCGAATGTCATGCGCATACTGGGCAAAGGTAGGGTGGCTAACCCCTACCCATCATACTTCTTTCCATGGTGGCGGAGACAGATCATTGCCATAGACGACTACCCCTATGCAGGGATAGACTTCCATGGAGATCCGGATATGCCGCTACTCCCAGGAGCAGCTTATGGTGACATAGGTAAAGAATCCCAAACCCACTTTTAAATTTTTGAATTATTTAATTTTTTTGTTTGTGTTTTTTGATATATTGACTCAAAAGTCATAATTTTTGGTGTGACGACACATAGTGACAATCTGTCGTGTATATGTAGATGTAGGACCATGGAGGCCAGAAGGATTCCCTCGTCATCGACGGAGGGGAAGAGGAGATGATATCATGGGTGCGGATGCGGAGTGGACGCTCCAAAGCATCCACATGAACTTTGTTCGCTTGACACGCAGGGTACCCATGATGCAAGTTGAGAAATTTCCTAAGGCCATGCAGCGCCAGGTGGTTGGTGTACCACAAGCATCGGTTCAACTCTTTCGACGGCTAGATAGAGCCATAGTGCTATATCATGATCAGAACCCCCCTCCACCTCAGGCTTAGAGACCTGAGTGTATTCATTTTTGTATGACCGTGTATTTTATTTTGGTGCATTAGAGAGAATTTGAGGTCAAAACCGGGCCTCCTAAGAGATGTACTACAAAAATATAAGATATATTAAAATATTATGAGTTAAGGGTTTTATGGGGTAGGTATATATGACAATTCACCTCTCACACTACTTTTTATGCACAATATAAATAACCATGGTTGAGTTACTTTTCTAAATTGACTATAAATAAAATGAATAAAATAACACTAGAATGATGTGACTAAGATTCATTGTAAATTCTCAAAAATTTATTTGT
>LPNX010231426.1:190036-284393 GCA_001517045.1 Pseudotsuga menziesii | reverse complement strand
GGGGGATGATGTCATCTACTAGAATGTAATTGGTTGATTTTTATAGTACATTTTGGTCCTTTTGAGGCCCATTTTTTACCTCAAATTCTCTCTAATGGCTCGGAAGCCCCAATTTTGTATATGACACTTATGTATTATGACGTCATTTTTTGGATATTAATGAAAAAAAATTATGATGATTGATTTTATTTATATTTACATGTGTGTAAAATGTATGTTTGTGATATGCTTATGGTCTATGAAACAAATTCCAATCTAACACATAGTTAGCATATGAGTCAGCAACTTGATTAAAAATTCTTGGAACATGAATGTATGTTATATTCTCAAATCGTCGTTCTAGCAATATAACACGTAAGAATATTCGTAATGATGTCGAATCCCTAATACGATACAAGCCATTAAGCTGTGAAACCACTAACTGTGAATCAAGACGTACCTCAAGAGAAAAAACACCATGTGAAATGGCATCACGCAATAACTCAATGACGGCAATATATTCAGCAACATTGTTTGAAGAGGGCCGTAAACATATGCCTCCTGAAGACAATACTTGAACCGTAGGAGTATAAATCACCCAAGCAGTCGAAGCTAAGTTTTGAGTGTGGTGGGAAGCACCAGCAGTGAATCCTATGTAAACGGAAGACTCCATCGACATCTTCCATAAGAAACGAAAGCTAATCAACAAACCTGTTACCATAAGAAAACCTAACTATGCAATACAAAACTGTACAATAATATACAACAATCAGCCCTGGCTGAAGATCATGCATAGTACTTTTTGAGATAGAGCCCATCTCTAGGCTCCACCAAGGTTGTCCCTTCATAATCAACCAGCTCATAAGAGCCTTTCTCTAAGACTCGTTTAACCACGTAAGGACCATGCCACATGGGATTAAATTTCCCTGCCCCCAAGGGTTCCTTAGCTTGATCCCACAAAAGGACCAAGTCACCTTCATTAAACCTCCTTGGACGGACAGACTTATCATATTGGACCTTTACGTGACGCTTGTTAACCTCTAGAGACACTAAGGCATCTCGGCGTTGCTCATCTAGCTACTCTAAGTGGACCAAACGTTCTTCCAATGTGGAAGTGTCAGGTAAAATATCTTTAGCTAGCTTCAAAGAGGGGATTTCGCATTCAACCAGAAAAACTGACTCCACCCCATGTATAAGCTGATATGGAGAGAAACCAGTGGCAGTCTTAACCACGGTTCTGTAGGCCCACAAAGTAGGATACAACATAATATGCCAATAAGTCTTGGTTTGTGTGATGGTTCGTTGGAGAATAGACTTAAGTGATTTGGTCACTACTTCAACTTGTCCATTCGCCTGAGGGTAATAAGAAGATGAATGCCCTCGCTTATACCCTAACTTGGAAGCCAACTCTTCCATCATTTTATTCTGAAAGTTCCTACCATGGTCAATGACAAGCTCTTTAAGAATGCCAAATTAGGTGATAATCTGGTTGAAAACAAAATGCGCGGCTATCTCACCGTCGGATTTAACTGTGGTCATTGCCTCTACCCATTTGATGAAGTAATCAACAGCCACAATAATGTGATGATATCCCCTAGCTGAAGCTGGGTTGCAATCCATAAAATCAAGCCTCCACTTAGTGAAGGGACCGACAGTGACAATAGGATGTAACGAGGCTAGACGCAAGTGCATATTGTGTGCAAACACCTAGCAAGGGTGGCACTTCTTGACCGCATTAACGCAATATTTGAAGATGGACAGCCAGAAATATCCTGATCTCAATATTTTTTGGGTTGTAGAAAGCCCAGATAAATGACCACCACATGCCCCTCTGTGGCAATCATTCAGCACGACCTCGGCCTCTTCATGGGTTAAACAATGACGCAAAATGGAATCTACCCCGCCCCGGTACAAAGTGTTATCCACTATAAGGTAGTTCTTAGCTACATGACATAATCGCCATCGCTCATCCCGTGAAAGGTGAGTAGGGACCTTCAATGTTTTCAAATATACAATGATATCCCCGTACCAAGGGTCCAAAGTTGAGATAAGGAAAATATTCTCATCGGAAAACGTATCCTCATAAACTTCCTCCTCCTCCAAACTTGTAAAATTGGATATAAGCTCCGCAAAGATTAATGACTTCTTCGATTTCGCCGAAATGAACTCAAGGTCAAACTCTTGCAAAATGACAATCCATTTATTGTATTTTCCCCCAATCATCCTTCTAGTGAGGATGAACTGAAATGGATTGATATGAGCTATGACCAAGGTTTAGCGAAGGAGAATGTAATGTCTCAAACGCTAAACTACGTGAACGGTAGCCAAGGCTAGCTTCTCCACATGGGAATAGTGAAGTTCTACATTTATAATGTTTCGGCTCAAATAATATATGGCATGCTCATGGAGCTCCTCATCCTCCTGAACCAAAACCATACCAACCGTCTCCATGGATGCGGCCACATAAATCAAGAAATCACGGCTATAGTTAGGTGGACTAAGTATGGGGGGGTGTTGCTAAGGCTCGCTTACGAGCATCAAAGGACTCCTGGGCTCACTCATCCCAGTAAAAAGGGGTGTCCTTCTTCAAAAGACGCATAAAGCCTTTAGTCAAGTTGAAAAAATTAACCACGAATCTCCACAAGAAGTTCGCCATCCCTTGCAAACACTGAAGGTGTCTAATATTACGCTGGGGAGAAAATTGAAGTATTGCCTCAACCTTTAAGGGATTGACTCTTATACCCTCCTTGGATACGATGAATCCTAGCAAGCGACCAACAGTCACACAAAAGATGCACTTATGAGGATTTAAATGAACCTGGTAATGATGGTATATTTCAAACACTAATCTCAAATGATATAGATGACGCACTCTTAAATGAGAGTGAGCAGCGAGATGATCCAAATATACTTCGATAATATTTTTAAGATCGTGAAATATTAAGGTCATAGCCCACTGAAATGTTACTCTGGTGTTTTTAAGGCCGAAGGGCATCTTCTGATATGCAAAAGTACCCCAAGGACAAATAAATGCAGTCTTATGTTGATCCTCGGGCTTAATCTGAATCTGATTATATCCAGAAAAACCGTCCATAAAGGAAAATACCTCACTCCCAGCACACTCATCCAGAATCTGATCAATAAATGGTGTGGGGAAATTATCCTGAGGATAGGCACGATTTAAGTCACGGAATTCAGTGCATATACATATCGCTCCCTACTTCTTATCCACCAGAACAGGATTTGAAACCCACTCTGTTAAGGGAATGGGATATATAAAACTAGCTTTCAATAGTTTCTTGATCTCAACCTTAATGGTGGGTGCTTTTATAGGATTCACTGCACGCAAATGTTGTCAAACTGGTTTTGCATTCGGATATGTTTTGATCTCATGTTCGATAATACGAGGGTCGATACCTGGCATTTCTTCATATTACCAAGCGAAAATGTCACGAAACTCTTTAAACAACTTGGTATATTCCTTGATCTCATCGTGGGAACAACCCGCCCCAATGTAGACATTATCAATTTTGCCAGGATCACGAGAAATATTGATAGGAATGGTTGGTGATAAATTATCCATGTTTCCATCAGTCATTTGACCAGGAGAGCTTAATGGAACCACGGTGTTACCAATTTTCTCACTAAGAATCTCCCTAAAGTCATCACACTCCATACGATCGAGCTTAGGAAAAAAATATGATCGATGATGCAACTCTTCCCAAGGTTGCTCAACCCCAGACATGGCCTCAAGAATAGCTTCATCCGATGGAAAAACATCATCGAGGAAATCGTGTGAGTGGGATGACTCTACTGCCCATGCAGGCAGCACATACGGGTCCTCCTCCTCTATCCGTGAAGAGGAAGGACTAGGCTCTGCAATCTAATCAATATTTTCTTGATACTCCACCATTGTTGCAGACAACGGCACATCCATCTTAAAGGGCACACTCGAAGTACTCGGTGAAGGAAGACTCCAAGGATCTTGCATATGGGTAGTGCGAAAAGACACCGAATTCAATGAGGATGAAGCCCCACCAAAACTAGACCCAATCATAAGAATAGGTGCAGGACAATTAAAGGTTCCCATAAGGGAAGGATACATAACTACGCCCACACTCCCAGTTGTTGACTAAGAATGATCGATAATCGGGATAGAAGCTCTCAATGATGCATTGACACTTGGATTATGGAATGAATTCTGATCAATCGTAACAATCTTATCGTTAAAAGGAAAGCATATCACTCGAAAGAGGGAATAATCTACGACTTGCATACTATACATCCAATTCCTACCCAGTAAAATATTGTAGTCAAGGGGCGCATCAACCACCTTGACCTCGATCGTGATGGTCTTCCCTCCCAATTAGACCTCTAGAGAAGGAAGAATCCCGTGTAGCTGAAATGATCTACCATCGAAAGCTGTCAACATAGTAGTGGATTGAGACAACTTGGGAGAACCCAAACCCTTCCAACATGACAAAGACATCACGGAAGCAGTAGCGCCTTCATCAATGACAGTATGCTTGACGGTGTTTTTAAGACACTCTACATGAATCAAAAGAGACATGTAATAAGACAAGCGAGGTTGTACTCCCATGGTTTCAAATTTGATCATAGTAGAAGAGTTATCATCACTAACCCCAAGAGAAGACAACAAGTCTTTCCTCTGCGAAGGACAAGTCTAAAGCACTTCTAATGTGGACATTGCACAAGGAGTCTGGCCCAAATCCTCGACAACTGAATAGTTCTTGGTGGCTCGGGCATTAGGATTGTGCCCCGAACACTTTAAGACTCCCTTAGGAATGCGAGGTGGAGCTTCAGGTTTATCCATAGGCTTTTTGATTCGCAAAGGGCTCTCGGGTGGGGAAGGTTCTTTCCCAAGGTCTAGTTGTGGTGAATCATAGTCTTTCATACGAGTCACAACCTTAGTAGTACTCATCATGTTGATGCAACCATGACCACTAGCGGCCTCCAGCGGGTTTTGATTTCCACCCGATGCACAACCAAGGAAATGGTCCTCGAGTTCATATTTTGATTGTTGGGTAAAGGATTAGTTAACACAGTTGGGCCATGTACTATGAACCTTGAGGCATCTTCCATACGAGGGCACAAGTGAGTGAGATGGTCATCCTTACACAATTTGCAAGGAAACTTCACCTTACGTTTAGACTGCTTGTCCCCCCCAGCATTAGTGTTCTTATCATTATTATTATCATTTTTATTCTTGTTCCCACCCTTACGATTATTTTTTCCTTTTTTCTTATTCCTTCCAGGCTGCTGGTTTCCTTTCGGGTTCGATGATTGCACAGAAAGTACATTCGTTGATTGGGTAGGTTGAGACGAAGCTGTAGCTTGTCCCGATGCAAACTGGTTAATTGACAATTGGCTCACTTGTTTCACAATCGAGTCTGCAGCTTTGGTACTTGTACAGCCCACAATACCATCAGCATGTGGCTCAGGCTTGACCTTGGGGTCAAAAATTGGACCTAGGAGCATTAGGTATAATCTCATACAAAAGTTCGGATTTAGCATAGATTAAATCCAACTCTTGTGCCCTAAAAATAGCTTGCTCCTCATTTTGAACTCCGGATGTAGAAACATCCTTCGCTATGTAAGGTAATAAATATTTGAGGAACCACTCAAGAAGAAACTCTGGTGGTATAAAAGCTTTGATTAACCGTTTCCATCATACCCCCTCTTGAATATGATCCAAGATGAGTGTGGCTTTATCTTTCCATAAGGTCGACAAGAGTTTGGTACTGACGTCGTAATGTATAGGTAGTTGGAAATGATTAAGGAAAGTCAGGGCAAGATCATCAAAAGTAGCATAAGCCCCCCCGGGTAACTCTATATACCATTTCTCTGTAGGACCCATAAGGGTGAGTTGAAATAGCCTCAAATGAATGGAATCGTAGTGTAAGGAATTAGAAGAGCACTAAAGGTGGAAGGTGGTGACATGCTCACCGGGATCTTCACCAGCCTTACCTTCAAACTTGGGAATGTCTGAAGGAAGCTTTTTAGGGACAGCCGTCCATGCTGGGTTATGAGACACAAGATTGTTCATCAATATCAACAAGTCAGGTAAGTTGAAAGTTGCAAGGAAAGGGAGCCTAGGTTGAGCTGGTCGATTCCATGCTCCCTAGTAGTTTTGATTCATGTAAAGTTGATTGCTATAAATACCATGGCCTTGGCCATAATAACCTCCTCCCATTTGACCCATGTAGGGTTGCATGGAATCATTATAATGTGGGGTGCCTTGATTATGAGGCACTACAAAACCATAATTGGAAGAGTAAGTGGGTTCTTGACACTCGTACCCATACGGTTGATAGTTTTGTCCATAGTGCGGTCCATACGAATGTCCATGAGAAGCTCCATAAGGTGTTTCATAGGACATACCATGAGAATGTCCATAGTTAGGGGTAGCTCCATAAGCTGGAACATGAGATGATCCAGAAATAGGTACATGACCTGCTGACACAATAGGAGGTACTTGACTCTGAGATACTACCGTGTGAGTAGTCGTAGAATGGATATGGCTAGTAGCAACATTCTGGCCTGAAGGTCCATGTGAACTAAGGGGAGGATGTGATGTTAAAAACACATTCGAAGGAATGGGGTTTGAAGATGAAGGGACATGTGAAGGAATGTAAGTGGTGTTCCCAATGTTCAATCGTCTCGATTCTAGTATCTGCATAGGATTACTAACACTAGGTCTAGGATGAACATGTGAAGTCACCTCCACCACAGGGATGGAGGGTGTAATGTGACTAGTAACCCCAAATCTCTCTGCATGGAAAGGGATGGGAGTGCCCCCACGCGTAGTGCTAGGTCCAACTTTCGACTCAGCGTGATGTGTCGGATCAGGTGCAGGGATATCAGACATGCATATCTAACATGACTAGTGCTTACAGGTTCATGGTGAGTCTCGTCGCCCGGAAACCAATACCGGCGACCTATGAATGAGGGATCATAACCAGATCGTGAAGTTTGTTCATGTGAAGCATCATATGTGCTAATAGGTCCTTCTTCCCCAACCTTGTTAGGTGGAGAAGACATCTCTGGAATCTCATCCTCATGATCTCCCATGGTGTGTGAATCAAAGTGAGAAGTAGTCCACCCAGACTATCTGGTTCTCTCTCCCAAAGGAGGAGGAGACATGGAAGGCGGAAGTCCTGCTAAACAATGATAATGGTGGGGTGTCACACTTGAATCCACAATGACTCAAAAAATAAAAAAGACTCGATCTAATTACGCAAACCCTAGGCAAACTAGCGTGCACAGAGCATACACCTATAAAATGTAAAGCCAAATCACAAGCAAACAAGGGTAGGATATGTGAGCTCCTTAATGAAGCAGGTATGTCTCTCCTAGGAGAGGCCTTAGACTCCCATACACAATAAGCAAAGGTTCATAACCAATTATAGTGGCCCTCAGCTTCAATGCATATAGCAACTATGCTGTCCGAACCCTACCTGGCTAGGACACCTACAGAATAACCTCTGCAAATACCCCCTCGATAACCTAGGTAAGGTAATTAAGGTCACCTCAATATAATCAATGCTTAGGAAGACAGTCACAGGCGGTATTGACCATATGGGCAGGATAGCAAAGCCTGAAACTCTCGAAAGAGCCCCTAGATACAAATACAATCCTAGAAATATCTCCGGTGCTACTCAGTACAACCAGGGGTCATCCCAATCATAACCACTCACATTACCTCGTGCTTAACTCCTGTGTAAGAGGAGGATCCTGAGAAATACTAATTATATAAAGGAATTTCACACTCTCACCTGGACAGAAACCTAATTGTTTTGTTTAGTGGTCTTAGAGAATTGACTCACAATGAACTATTCCAAGACCCTAAAACCTAGTCTTGTTGGTGCACCCTAGAAAAGAAAAGAGTGTAATTAATTTTATTATGCGTTGATTTTAATTGGAATTATTTCTCAAAGGGTAAATGGTCGTGCAACTAATGATGTTACGACACAACAAGAAGTAAAATGCACACCTAACAATCAATGCAAATGCACTGTGTCGAATGAAAAACAGGGTATGCTACTACGTGAAGTGAAAAAAATTTCCTTCAAATGTATATGCAATCATTTCCTATATGAAAATATGACTAATATTCACCAAGCAAACCTAATGCAAGTACCATGCTAATGCAAAATGTAAACAATGCATAACAATGCAAAAAAGCAAAATGTTTTTGTATTTTTGAATTAAATGAGATAAAAAGCAAAAGTATGACTCTACAACCCTCAGACTCTGCAAGCACTCACAAACAGCAGCCAAGAAAATCACCAAGGTAAAAGAGAACTAATGCATTAATGCCAAAACAAAAAATAGAAAATGAAATGACAAGAACGTTTTTCAAAAATCAAATCAAAAAGAGTCTCTGGTCAGAAACAGAGGGGCGATACAGACTCTAAAAGCATCAAAGAAGACTCAGCAATCACCCAAACTCACCCAGCAACACTTAATCTTCCCAAAAAAACAGAAAATCAGGGCATACACGACTGTTCTCAGTAAACCTGCGTATATACGTGACTATTCCAGGAAAACCCGCGTGTATACGTGACTATGAAAGAAAAACCCTCGTACATGAAGAAAAAGATAGAAAAACAAGGTAAATGGACAAGCTGAGAAAATTTTTACTTCTCTAGGATACTACTGGGTAATCATGCCCCCAGACCTGACATAGAAACAGATAAATCAGAGCAACAGAAGCACATTGAATGCCGAAAACCCCCAAAGAAAAACAACTAGGAACCTCCCCAGTATGGTCACCAATTCTATTATGGAGAAAACTTCCTATGGCTTGGGGTGTACCACAACAGATAGAGAAACTGTAGAAATCAATCCCTTCCCAATATGCAATAGAAATACAACATCTAACGCTAAAGGATCTCGAAACATACCTTATTCCAGATAGTTGTAGTAGATCCTCGTTGAGCTTTTTCCAATCCCACTTGCTTTAGGAATTTACTCTCAACAACATTAAACAAGGCAAGCACGCTATATGATATAGTGTTAGGCCTACTCTAGCATATATAATCAATGATACATAAGCAATTAAACAAATCCATTGTTATAGTTGATTTTACCACTCCAGGTGAATCACACTTTGTATGGCCTTCCCATGTCCCTCTGCAGACTCCTTAGACCCCGTGGACCATTTTTTGTCCTTTGATGTTTCCTTGACCATCCCTAAAAACATGTGAAAATGATACACGTGACTTTTAAACCCTTAATCGCGTATATATGCGTGTTTGACCCCTAAAACCGCGTACATCGGGATGTGTACAAAATCTAAATCCTTTTGGAGTTTTCCTTGACATGGATCCGACTCACTTGACTCCTGGCCTTCCCTATGCCTTGAGATCACTCGGATTCGACCTTTCATTACCCCTTTGAAAAGATATATAAGGAACTCTATGGTACATTGAAGGCATATGAGAGAATTGAGCAAAGAAACTATAGTCCATTGTTGCCAAAACTTGTGCTTGAGTCTGCATCCCTTTGTCCCATGGAGCACTTTTGTGTTCTTCCCAAGCTTTCCTTTTGCTTGTGAGCTTGCTATCGAGAGATGGAGGATTGAGGTGATGGAGGCCCAAGTGGGGGATTCAGTTTCTCCGATTCGCAAACGTGTCGACAGAGGTTATATCTATTGTAATCTCTGATTTATATTAATAGAAATATCTTTTCCTGTCCAATAATGTGTGTTTGAATGAATATTTTATCCATGGGATGATTTCAAATGCTTATACATTGTTGATTATATATGCTAGAATATATCTAACACCATGATATATAGTATGCTTGTATTGTTAACTTGTTGCTGAGGAAGTAATTTATCAATTCGAGCTGAAGTTGGAAAGCTCAATGGGGATCTACTTCAACCGTCCAGAATAAGGTACGAGGTCTAATCCTTTAGTGTTAGACATTTACTTTCTATTGCATATTGGAAAGGATTGATTTCTGGAGTCAAGCTATCTGTTGTGGTACCCCAAGCCATAGGAATTTCTCTCCATAACAGAATTGGCGACTCTGCTGGGGAGTTCCTAGTAGTTGTCCTTTGGGGGTTTTTCTATCGACATTCAATGACTTTGAATTGCTCTTTCTCTCTTGTTTCTATGTCGGGTCTGGGGGCATGTTTGCCTGGTAGTGTCTGATTGGTGTGAATTTTGTCTCAGCTTGTCTGTTTGCCTTGATTTTTATGCACCTTTCTTCCTGTACATGAGTTTTTAACTCGCAGTCACATATACACGCGGGTTTCTCTGTGATTTCCGCGTATACACACGGGTTTACTGCGAACAGTCGTGTATGCCCTTAGTTTTTCCTTTTAGTGGAATTTAAAAGGTTCCTAGGTGAAGTTCTGAGTCTCCTTTGACACTGCCTGAGTCTGTTTATACCTCTATTTCTGACCAGACATGTTTTTTTTAGGGTAAATTTTTTTTTAAGAAGGTTCTTGTCATGGCATTTTCGATTTTTTGTTTAGGATTAGTGCATTAGATTTCTTTTACCTTAGTGCTTTGCTTGAGTTTTGTTTGAGTGTGCTTGCAAAGTCTAGGGGTTGTAGAATCATTCTTTTGCTTTTTGTATCTCATTTTATTTCAAAAAATCCAAAAATATTTGCTTATCATCATGCATTGCATTTTGCATTTTGTATAGTACTTGCACTAGATTTGCTTTGGAGTATTAGTCAGGATTTCATATAGGAAGCTTGCATTCATCATTTGAAGAAAAATTGTGCATTTCACGTAGTAGCATACCCTATTTTCATGGACACAATGCATTTGCATTGATTGTTAGGTGTGCATTTTACTTCATGTTGTGTCATAACACCATTAGTTGCACGGCCATATCCCTCTTTTGAGTAATAAAGCCAATTAAAATCAATGCTTAATTAAAATGAACTACACTCTTTTCTTTTATAGAGTGCACCAACAAAATTAGGTTTTAGGGTCTTGGAATAGTTCATTGTGAGTAAATTCTCCAAGACCGCTAAACAACAACATGTATGTGTCTGTCCAGGTGAGTATGTGAAATCCTTGTTATAACCAGTGTTTCTCAGGATCCTCCTCTCAAAAGGGAGTTAAGCACGAGGCAGTGTGAGCAGTTATTGATTGGGATGACCCCTAGTCATAACTGAGTAGCACCGGAGATATTTCCAGGATTGTATGCGTATCTGGGGGCTCTTTCAAGAGTTTCGGGCTTTGCTACCCTGCCCATATGGTCAATCCCGACTACGACTGTCTGCCTAAGCATTGATTATATTGAGGTGACCTTAGTGGCCTTACCTAGGATATCAAGGGGGTACTTTGTAGGGGTTATTCTACGGGTGTCCTGTCCATGTTGGGGTCGAAAAGCACAGTTGCTTTACGTGTTGAAGCTGAGGACCACAATAATTGGTTACGTACCTCCGCTTGTTGTGTATCGGAGTATCAAGCCTCTCCTAGGCGAGACATACCTGCTTCATTCAGGAGCTCACTTATCCTACCCTTGATTGCTTGCATTTGGATTTAGATTTTATTGGTGATTTCTCTGTGCACAATAGCTTGCCTAGGGTTTGCATAAATAGAGAGTCTTTTCTATTTTTTGAGTCATTATGGATTTGGGTGTGGCTCCTCACCGTTCTCATCGTTTAGCAGGACTTCCGCCTTCTACACATCCTCCTCCTTCGAGAGAGAGAGACATAGACAGTCTAAGCGAGATACTTCACACATTGATTCACACACCATGGGAGACCATATAGAAGGTATTCCTGAACCACCTTCTCCCATTCAAGTGGAAGATGGGGAATTTACTCCTACCTACGATCCTTCACCAGAATTGGCTAAGTTAGGGCCTGTGATTTCTGAGATAGGAACCTTTCATGATAGACCTACTCACTCTAGGGTTGATTCCCCATTGACGCATTACCCGTATGGAATGCCGAAGGATGCTGAGACTCATTTTGAACCTATGAGCACTAGTTATGGTAGTTATGGTATGTCTGGTTTTCCCACACATGATTTGGAATTTCATGTCGAATCTGAGTTCGAGCCTAACACTATGCCTGGGGGCACTCTCATTCCTTACCATGCGGAGAGGTTTGGGAGCACTAGTCACATTGCACCTTCCATCCTGGTGGTGGAAGTTACATCACATATTCCTCCTAGGTCTAGGGTTAGTGATCCTATTAGGATACTAGATCCAAGACGAGTGACTATAGGGAATAGTACGTACATAATTACATAGATACCTCCGTCCTCTATCCCTAGTTCTTCAAATGTTCACCCTCCACCTCATTTACGTGGTCCTTCGGGCCGAAACGTTGCTACGATTTATGTCCGTACTACGGTTACTAGACCGGTTGTGTCTCAGCTTCATGTACCACCCGTTGTTTCGGGAGGTCATGCTTATACTTCTAGAGGTCACATTCCTACTTCTGGAATGTATATTCCTACTTCCAGAGCATATGTTCCTACTTACGGAGTGTCTCATGCGATGACTTATGGACCCTATTATGGGATGCAGTATGGATAGGGTTCTTTACCTTATGGGGGCGGGTATCAACAACCTACTTACTCTCCAAATTACGGCTTTGTAGCTCCTAATAGTCAAGATCCGCCACACTATGGTGCTTCCATGCCACCCTATACGGGTCAAACGGGAGGAGGAAACTATGGCCAAGGCCATGGTGGTAATCAGACCTATGTGAATCAGAACTATCGGGGAGCGGTCCATTGACCTCATCATCCTAGACTCCCTTTCCTCATGACACTGAATCTTCCTGAATTGTCGATATTGATGAACGATCCTGTAGCTCATGACCCGGCTTGGCCGACTGTCCCTATTAAGCTTCCCTCGGACATACCTAAGTTTGAGGGAAAACCGGGAGAGGATCCGAGCGAACATGTTACTACGTTTCACCTATGGTGCTCTTCAAATTCCTTACACCAGTACTCCATCTGTTTAAGGCTATTTCAACGCACCCTTACAGGGCTTGTCACGAAATGGTATATAGAGCTACCTAGGGGGGCATTCGCTTTGTTCGATGACCTAGCGATGACTTTTCTTAACCACTTCCAGCTACCAGTGCGTTATGACGTCGGTATGGAACTCTTGTCAACATTTCGGCAGGATAAAGCCACGCATATCTCGGATCATATCCAAGAGTGGTGTAGACGGAAGAGGTTAATTAAAGCCTTTATACCGCTGGAGTTCCTCCTCGAATGGTTCCTTAAGTCGTTATTGCTGTATATAGCGAAGGATGTTTCTACATTCAGAGTGCAGAATGAGGAAATGGACTTGATTTATGCTCAGTTCGGTTTGTTATATGAGATTATTCCCAATGCTCCACGTTCTAGTTTCGACCCCAAAGTCAAACCTGGACCACATGCCGATGGCATTGTTGGTTGTGCAAGTGAGAAACCTGTAGATTCGGTTGCAAAACAAGTTAGTCAATTGTCAATCAACCAATCTTCTTTGGGACAAGCTACGGCTTTGTATCAACCCGCCCAAACGATGAGTGTACTTTCAGTGCAATCGCCGGACCATAAGGGTAACCAGCAGCCCGGACGGAATAGAAAAAAGGGTAAGAATAATCATAAGGGTGGGAATAAGAATGAGAATGCTAATAGTAATGACAAGAATGGCCGTAGTGCTGGGGGGGACAAGCAAGCTAAACATAAGGTTAAGTTCCCTTGAAAGTTATGTAAGGATGATCACCTCACTTACTTGTGCCCTCGTATCGATGAAGCCTTGAGATTCTTGGCACAGGGCCCAGCTATGCTAACTAACCCTTTACCTCACAATCAAAATATGAACTCGAGGACCCATGATTAGTCTGGTGGTGATCAAGATCCGTCGGAGGGTGGTGGTCGTGGTTGCATTAACATGGTACGTGCTATGAAAGTTGTGACCCGTGCAAAAGACTATGGTTCATCGCAACCCATCCCAGGAAAGGAACCTAATCCACCAGGGTCCCCTTTGTGTATTGAGAAACCTATGGATAAACTTGAAGCTGCACCTCGCATTCCTAAGGGAGTCCTTAAGCATTCGAGGCACAATCCTAATGCCCGAGCTGCCCAAAACTATTCAGTTGTCAAGGATTTGGGCCACACTCCTTGTGTGATGTCTGCATTGGAAGTGCTTTAGAGTTGTCCTTCGCAAAGGAAGGCGTTGCTTTCTACCCTTGGTGTGAATGATGATGATTCTTCCTCCGTGATTAAATTTGAAACCACAGGAATTTAGCTTCGCTTTCCTTACTATGTGTCTCTTTTGATTCACGTAGAATGTCTTAATATGACTCTCAAGCACACTGTGATTGACGAAGGCGCTGCCGCTTATGTGATGTCTTTATCGTGTTGGAAGGTTTTAGGTTCCCCTGAGCTTTCTAAATCAGTGACCATGTTAATTGCGTTCGATGGGAGATCGTTTAGGCCGCACGACATCCTTCCTTCCCTTAAAGTCCATTTGGGAGGGAAGACCGTTGCGATAGAGGTCAAGGTGGTTGATGCACCCCTTGACTACAATATCTTGCTAGGTAGAAATTGGATGTACAATATGCAAGCCATTGCTTCTTCCCTATTTCGCGTTGTATGCTTTCCATTTAATGGGAAGATAGTCATGATTGATCAAATGACATTCAAGAATCCATCTGTTATCGCATCTTTGGGAGCTTTGATACCGATCATTGAACACTCTCAGATGGCAGCTGGGAGTGTGGGTGTAGGCACGTATCCATCCCTCATGGGAAGCTTTAGTTGTCCTGCACCAATTCTTATGAAAGGGTCTAGTTCCGGTGAGGCTTCGACATCTATGAGATCGGTGTATTTTCACACGAGTCATATGGAAGATCCTTGGATTCTTCCTACACCGAGTACTCCGAGTGAGCCCATCGTGACGGATGTGCTGTTTCCTGTAACTATGATAGCTTATCAAGATACTCTCAAGTGTGTTGTAGAGCCTAGTCCTTCCTCTTTGCGGACGGAGGAGGAGGACCCTTATGTGCTGCCGGCATGGGCAGTGCAGTCTTCTCACGCACACGACTACCTTGATATGGTTTTCCCTTCAGATGAAGCGATTATTGAGGCTATGTCGAGAGTTGAGCCACCATGGGAGGAACTCCATCATAGATCTTACTTTCTTCTCGAGCTTGACCACTTGGAGCGTGACGACTTTAGAGTGGTTCTTAGTGAGAGAGTTGGTAGTCCTATGGTTCCATTAAGCTCTCCTGGTTCGATGGCTGATGGAAACATGGCTAACATATCTTCAATGATTCTTGTCAATATCTCTCGCGATCCTGGCAGGATAAAGAATGTCTATATTGGGGAGAAATGTTCCCATGCTGAGATTCAAGAATACACCGAGCTATTTAAGGAATTATGTGATATCTTTGCTTGGTCTTATGATGAAATTCCAGGAATCGAACCTTGTATTGTCGAACATGAGATTAAGACTTATCCCAATGCTAAGCCTGTTCGACAACACTTGCGTGCGGTGAATCCTAGGAAAGCACCCGCGATTAAGGCAGAGATAGAGAAACTGTTAAAAGCTGGTTTTATCTATCCCATTCCCTTGATGGAGTGGGTTTCAAACCCTGTTCTGGTGGATAAGAAGCAGGGAGAAATCCACATATGTACTGATTTTCGTTATTTGAATCATGCCTATCCTAAGGACAATTTCCCCACACCATTTATTGATCAGATTTTGGATGAGTGTGTGGGTAGCAAGGTTTTTTCCTTTATGGATGGCTTTTCCGAATATAATCAGATACAAATTAAACCTGAGGACCAACATAAGACTGCATTTATTTGTCCTCGGGGAACTTTTGCATATCGAAAAATGCCTTTCGGCCTTAAAAAACATTGGAGCTACATTTCAGCGGGAAATGACCTTGATCTTCCACAATCTCAAGTCAATTATCGAAGTATTTTTGGATAACCTTGCTACTCATTCTCATATGAGAATGCGTCATCCCTATCACTTGAGATTGGTATTCGAAATATGACGGCATTATTTGGTTAGGTTAAATCCTCATAAGTGCATCTTTTGTGTGAAGTCAGGTCATTTGTTAGGATTCATCGTTTCTAAAGAGGGTATAAGAGTCGACCCTTTGAAGGTTGAGGAAATACTTCAGTTGTCTCCCCCGAAGAATATTCGTCATCTTCAATGTTTGCAAGGCATGGCAAAATTCTTATAGAGATTTGTTGTCAACTTTTCCAATTTGACTAGAGGCTTCATGCATCTATTGAAGAAGGACACCACCTTTTGTTGGGATGAGCGAGCCCAGGAGTCCTTTGATGCACTCAAGCGAGCCCTAGCATCGGCCCCGATGATTAGTCCCCCAGACTATAGCCATGATTTTCTACTTTATGTGGCCGCGTTCATGGAGACGATTGGTATGGTTTTGATTCAAGAGGATCAGGAGCTCCAAGAGCATGTCATATACTATCTGAGCCAGAACCTTATTGACACAGAGATTCATTATTCTCATGTCGAGAAGCTTGCTTTAGCTACCGTACATGCGGTTCAACAGTTGAGACATTATATTCTCCTTCGCCAGACCTTGGTTGTAGCCCATGTCAATCCGTTTCAATTCATCCTCACTCGAAGGATGATTGGGGGAAAATATAATAAATGGATTGTCATTCTGCAAGAATTCCATCTCGAATTTGTTTCGGCAAAATCGAGGAAGTCTTTAATTTTTGCAGAGCTTATATCGGATTTCCCGAGCGAGGCCGAGGAGTTGGTTTGGGAAGATACGTTTGTTGATGAACACATATTCTTAATCTCAACTTTAGACCCATGGTATGGGGATATCATAATATATTTACGAACATTGAAGGTCCCTACTCACCTCTCACGGGATGAATGACAACGATTATGTCACATGTCTAAAAACTACCTCATAGTGGATAACACTTTGTACCGCCGTGGGGTAGATTCCATTTTATAATGTTATTTAACTCATGAAGAGGCTGAGGTAGTTCTGAATGATTGCTACAGAGAGGCGTGTGGTGGTCATTTATCTGGGCTTTCTACAGCCCAAAAGATCTTAAGAGCCGGTTATTTCTGGCCGTCCATCTTTAAGGATTGTGTAGATGCGGTCAAGAGGTGCCACCCTTGCCAGGTGTTCACACGTAATATGTGCTTGAAAATTGCCCTGTTACATCCCATTATCACCGCTGATCCCTTCACTAAGTGGGGGCTTGATTTTATGGATTGCAACCCAGCTTCAGCTGTAAGGCATCATCATATCATAGTGGTTGTTGATTACTTCACGAAATGGGCTGAGGCTATGCCTACAGTTAAATCCGATGGTGAGACAGCCGCCCACTTCGTATTCAACCAGTTTATTACTCGGTTCGGAATTTTGAAAGAGGTTGTCACTGACCATGGCTCGCACTTTCAGAACCGTATGATGGAAGAATTGACATCAAAGTTAGGGTACAAGCAAGAGCATTCCTTCTCTTACTACCCTTAAGTGAATGGACAAGTAGAAGCAGTGAATAAATCACTCAAATCCATTTTCCAACAAACCATCACACAAAGCAAGAATAATTGGCACATCATGTTATATCCTGCTTTGTGGGCATATAGAACCGCTGTTAAGACTGCCACGGGTTTTTCTCCATATCAACTTGTACACGGAGTGGAGTCGATATTGCCGGTTGAATGTGAGATTCCTTCTTTGAAGCTAACTGTAGAACTCTTACTAGAGACTTCACCATTGGAGGAGTGTTTGGTCCACCTTGAGCAACTTGATGAGCAGCGTCAGGATGCCTTGGTGGCTCTAGAAGTAAATAAACGTCGCATAAAGGTCCAGTACGATAAGTCTGTCCTTCCAAGGAGGTTTAGTGAGGGAGACTTGGTCCTTTTGTGGGATCAACCGAAAGAACCCTTGGGGGCAGGAAAGTTTAATCCCATGTGGCATGGTCCTTACGTGGTTAAACGTGTGTTAGAGAAGGGTGCTTATGAGTTAGTGGATTATGAGGGAATGGCCTTGGCGGAGCCTAGAAATGGGCTCTATCTCAAGAAGTACTATGCATGATTTTCAGCCAAGGCTGGTTATTGTATATTATTGTACAGTTTTGCATAGTTAGGTCTTTTTCTTATAGTGATCGGGTTTGTGATTAGTTTCCATTTCTTTTGGCAGATGTCAATGGAATCTTCCACCTACATAGGATTCACGGATGGTGCGAGCCGTCACACTCAACACTCAGCCTCTGCTACTTGGGTGATTTATACTCCTATGGGTCAGGTACTGTCTTCAGGAGGCATATGTCTGCAGCCATCTTCCAACAATGTTGTCGAATATAGTGCCGTTATTGAGCTTCTACGGGATGCCATTTCACATGGCGTTCTCTCTCTTGAGGTACGTCTTCATTAGGAGTTAGTAGTGTCATAGCTTAATGGTTTGTACCATGTTAGAGATCCGACATTATTAAAAAGATTCTTACGTGCGAGATTATTAGAACGGAAATTTGACAATAGAACATACATACACATTCCAAGAATTAATAATCAAGTTGCTGACTCATATGCTAACTACGTGTTATATTGGCATTTGTTTCATACACAATAAATTCATCACAAACACAATTTTTACACATGTAAATAAATAAACCGATCACCATAAAACTTTTTATATAACATCCAAAATGTGGTAATACATAGTGTCATGATACAAAAATGGGGCTCTCGAGCCACCAACATATAATACACGGTAGTACAAAATGTATAGACTCCCAGGTATCTAATCCTGTGGAGGAGGAGGGGGGTTGTGATCATGGAAGGTCACTATGGCTCTAGCTAGCCGTCGAAATAATGGCACACATGCTCGTGGTACACCCACCACCTGGCACTGCATAGCCTCAGGCAAGTCCTCGACTTGCGCCATGGGAACCCTATGTGTCAGCCTCACAAAATTGGTATGAATGCTCTGGAGCATCCGCTCCGCATCCACACCCATGATATCATCTCCTCTTCCCCTCCGTCTGTGATGAGGGAATCATTCCAACCGCCGTGGTCCCACATCTGCACACAAATGGTAGATGTCACTATGTATTGTCACACAAAAATATGTCTTTTGATTCCATATAATCAGAAAACACAAAAAAATTAAAATAACTCAAAAATTTTTAAAAGATAGGGTCGAGATTCGTTACCTATATCGCCATATGTCAATCCTGGTGGTAGCGGCATGTCCGGGTCCCCTATAAAATCTATCCCCGCTTAGGGGTATTCATCGATGGAAACTATCTGTCGTCGCCACCATGGAAAGAAGTCAGCTGGATAGGGGTTGGCCACCCTACCTCCCCCCAGTCTATGCATCGCATCTGCCCAACGCCATTGGGTCGGATCTCGAACCCTGTGAAGAGGAACGTCAACTCTGGGGCTCAATCCTGGAACACGCTCGAAGAAAAATGTGCTCAAAATACTGTTGAACCCGAAGTTTCGCACTCTGCCTGCTTTACACTCACTGAGCTGATGTTTCATGTTACTCAGTAGTGTAGTGCTCCAATCATAAATCGTGGGTCTCATGCACTCCACTGCATAGAACATCAAAGGCCACGAGGCTTGGTGGAGTGATGCCAAGCCTGCTATCCTGCCCAATGTCAATAGTATGTCCTTTAGGCCCAGCACCTATATAGCATTGGTAGGAACCTGACTCCCCACCTTCTTTGTGTCTGGATAGTAGTACACTGCAATGTACTCATCGATAGTCAGGCCACCTCCTGGCCCACCACGAGAATGAAGGTTCACTACTTCCGCCCGTCGGGAAAGCCCAGTAATGGAGTATATGTCCTCCACCTCTATAGTGAGGGACATCCCATCTATCTGGAAGGACTCAGAGTCTGGATCCCAGTAATCCACCAGCATCTGCAATAGTCTTGGTTTGGCTCTCAAGCCACCAAGATACCAAAACTTATAGAGTCCACATGCACGTAGAGCTTGTTGAGCCATTAGATCGACCCTTACTGCCTCCTCTACCTCACCATGTTCACGCTCTCTCCACTCTAGGACCATCCTGCACAAGAAATTGCAAATTTGTCCATTAGATTACTTAAAAAACCTATGCGCGGCCTCATACTGGACTGCTTTCCAAACAGCCACATATGTACGCGACTATGGGGGCATTTTCCGCCTATATCCAGCCCTATACGTGGAAAAAACCTCGATTTCCGCGTGGGCCGCAACGCCCTTTTTAGTTTGGCCTAGAAAACTCAAATAACCATGGAATTTGATAAAAATTGCATCAAAATGGAAGAGAAGAGCATGGGTAAGTACCTGGAAGAAACGATAGTGGATTCCACCGGCTGGATCTCCTGGAATTCGTTGTTGAAAATCTGAGCTTAAATGGGTAAAATTTTCAAATGTTTTATAATATTTTGAATTTTTTACTATTTATAGAAATTTTTGAAATTTTTGAAATTTTTTAGCCCCTTTCCTATAGTTTCGACAATTTCTTATCATTTTGGACCCTTTTTTACCTAACTCATGATGTAGGAGCCCTTTTTCAGTGTCGTTTCAGCCGTTGGATTGACCCGTTCGTGATGATCTTAAGTATCATGTCTAAACTAGCATATAGGTTAGGTTTCATCACCGTTTGCATTTTGCCTGACCTTATGACCATTTCATCATAAACTTAGGTATGAACCCACTCTATTATGTCACGGAACCTTCTTGCTATTTTATAAGTGGCATGATATGAGTGGTAGAGCTTCACGTTACATGGGTACCCTAGTTAGCGCCTTATTTGCATTTGGTGCCGATGCTGATGTTTTCTCCTTTAGGGTGTGGGAGTCTGTTGTATAGTACTGCCATGACATTTCACAAGAGCCTCATACTCCTCTTGATCTTTTGCTGGCCTATTTCCCTCAGGACTCCCTCATGTCAAGTTGTGAATGCATTATCATGAGCTTTTCCTGCCTTATTGAGCTTTATGTCGGCTTCCATGACATTGTGTTTCAGCCATATAGCCTGAGCTTGTCTCATGTCTAGCCATACAGAGCCATTTTTTATATCCTTACAGCTTGATTCCCTTTTTACCAGGAGGGGATTTTCCCCCGAGTGTCGATATCCTACACATGTATCCTTGCATTGAGAATAGGTATGTTCCACTGCTTGGAACTAGTTTGTTTGCCCTTATGACCCTTGTCTTCTCCTAGTCTGTAACTATAAAGCAATTTTATTCTTTTTCAAGCTTTTTAAATATTTGAAAAGGTCCAAAAAAATCAAAAAACCAAAAAGCCGGATAAGGAAAGATGTTATCTTTGGCAGCTGTCAAGTCATGTCGCCTTCGAACAGAGCACTGTATATCACATCCATTGGTTGGGTTTATAGTTTCAATTTAGGAGCTATACTTGTTTATCTGAGTTTATCTCCACTGACTGGTTAAGCTTCCATTCCCCATGGAGCCTCTGTTGATGCCTCCTGTGTCGCAGAGATGTCCCAATTTATATATTGAGTCTATGCTACCTTTATTCAATCACCATACACCATTATGCTCTTGTTCGAAGGAAGTTGAAGCCTGAGTCGACCATTCCTCAGTTATCTTGACTTTGCATGTTGGCCATTCCCGATACAGTTATTGGTTCATGCACCTTATGATCGAGTCCTTCCACATTATACAGATTTGCTGAGTACCTCATGTTGGATGATTGGGGATGCCTTAATTCCCTCCTTCTAGTGGATTTCATCCCATCAACTTCAGATCATTTATTCTAGGATTGGAATCTAGAGTCATTTTGAGTGCCTTGAGACTTGCAGTCATCAGTGGCAGGTTCTCTCGCTATCGACAGTCTTTGGGAATACATCAATGTCCTCTGATCAATGGATCCTCTCAAGTGTTCAAACTCAACACATTTATTCACACTTGTTAGTTTGCACTCTAGTACCTCGATTCCCATTTTCATTATCGGTGGGTGATCTCGCGTTTGTTAACGGTATACATTAATGATCGGTAATCAAATGATGGACTACTATGTTCGACCTTGACACCTCTATTCACATAGTAGGACATGTACTCGTAGCGGTTTGTGTAGAAGACTTTCCAGATTGGTGGCATCTCTTATATGCTACCTCCTTGATCATGCCAGTGTTCATGAGATTTCAGCTCTCATGACTTGATTCTAGTATAGGTCAGACATTTCCAGCCACTATGGAGATCTTGATCTGTTATATATCTTCAGCCATTATGGAGATCATGGTCCTTTGTATATCTTCATCATGGAGATTCTGATCTATATATATTGTATGTGGCGATGACCACTTATGTGATATCTTGTATCATGCCTAATCATGGCCATTGTACTCTTATGTATCTGGGACTGCTATATGTATTTGCAGTTATGTGCAGAGTTGTATAATTGTAATATGCCGATTGGGTGGCTGTTCTTCCATTTGGGATTCTTCATCACTCCACTTCTGGGATGGACTTATAATGTATTTTGGCCATCGTATGACCCCTCTGACCTCACACATTAGGGGGCATCTGTTATAGCTGATTTTACCACTCTGGGTGAATCACACTTTGTATGGCCTTCCCATGTCCCTTTGCAGACTCCTTAGACCCCGTGGACCATTTTTTGTCCTTTGATGTTTCCTTGACCATCCCTAAAAACATGTGAAAAATGATACACGCGACTTTTAAACCCTTAATCGCGGATATACGGGGGTTTGACCCCTAAAACCATGTACATCGGGATGTGTACAAAATCCAAATCCTTTTGGAGTTTTCCTTGACATGGATCTGACTCACTTGACTCCTGGCCTTCCCTATGCCTTGAGATCGCTCGGATTCGACCTTTCATTACCCCTTTGAAAAGCTATATAAAGAACTCTATGGTACATTGAAGGCATATGAGAGAATTGAGAGCAAAGAAACTATAGTCCATTGTTGCCGGAACTTGTGCCTGAGTCTGCATCCCTTTTTCCCTTGCAGCACTTTTGTGTTCTTCCCAAGCTTGCCTTTTGCTTGTGAGCTTGCTATCGAGAGATGGAGGATTGAGGTGGTGGAGGCCCAGGTGGGGGATTCAATTTCTCCGATTCGCAAACGTGCCGACAGAGGTTGTATCTATTGTAATATCTTATTTATATTAATAGAAATATCTTTTCCTGTCCAATAATGTGTGTTTGAATGAATATTTTATCCATGGGATGATTTCAAATGCTTATACATTATTGATTATATATGATAGAATAGATCTAACACCATGATATATAGTATGCTTGTATTGTTTACTTGTTGTTGAGGAAGTAATTTATCAATTCAAGCTAAAGTTGGAAAGCTCAACGGGGATCTACTTCAACCGTCTGGAATAAGGTACGAGGTCTGATCCTTTAGTGTTAGACATTTACTTTCTACTGCATATTGGAAAGGATTGATTTCTAGAGTCAAGATGTCTGTTGTGGTACCCCCAGCCATAGGAATTTCTCTTTGAAACATCCATGGATTCAATATTCATTTAAATGTATATCATTGGACAGGAAAAGATATTTCTATTAAGTAAATTAGAGATTACATAAGTGACAACCTCTGTCGACACGTCTGCGAACCGGAGAAACTGGGTCCTCCACCTGGGCCTCCACCACCTCAATCCTCCATCTCTTGATAGTAAGCTCACAAGCAAAGGAAAGCTTGGGAAGAACACAAAGTGCTCCAAGGGACAAAGGGATGCAAACTCAAGTATAAGCAAGCTATGGCAACAATGGATTATAGTTTTCTTGCTCTGCAATTCCTCCTCTTCAATGTATCCAAAGGGTTCATTATATAGTGCTTCAATGGGGTAATGGAAGGTCAAATCCAAGCGATCTCGAGGAAAATGGAAGGCCAAGAGAAAAGTGACTCGAATCCACATCAAGGAAAACTCCAAAAAATATTTGGCCTTTTGCACACATCCCGATGTACGCGGGTTTAAGGGTAATATTCGCGTATATACGCGAGAAAGGGATTAAAAGTCGTGTACAACAAATAATGGGTGTTTTTAAGGATGATTTTGGAAACATCAAAGGTACAAAAATAGTCCATGGGGTCCAAAGAGTCTGTAGAGGGACAGGGAAGGCCATAAAAGTGTGATCAACCATGTGTGGTAAAATCAGCTGTAACACCGAGCATAACCGCATCCAACAAAAATATGAGTTGAAGCCTCGGTAGCTTGATGAAAGAAACAACATCTATATGGTCCTAAGAAACCTATTTTTGACATGTTTTCTCCGGTTAATAGTTTCTTATGCATAAGATTCCAGGTAAAGAAATTAATTTTTGGAATGCTAGGAAGATTCCATACCATTTTCAAAATGATGCGTCGTGGGATCCAGTGGAGGTTGTTGAATAGATATGCAATGAAGACTGTAATTTTTTGAAGCCACTGGAATCAGAGTAAAATAAAAAAATTTCCCAGCCCCACTTATCTTTACAGGAACGATGAATTGGAGCCATGCTAGACAGCTTGTCCAGCAATGAAATCTGTTGAGCAGGAAAATTGGGAAGGTTACGTTTTGGCATATTGGGAAGGGACCACACGTCCCAATTTCCTTTTGAATCCCATAAAATTATATCAGCCAATCTGAATAGTCCTTTATTTATCAAGCAGCTCTGAATCTCACTAATAGAAATATCAAAAACTAAAGGAGCATTTCCATTAATTTTGTCATCCCACAGAAAGATTTGTCTACCATTGCCTCGAATTCGATAAAGTTGTTAAACAAAAAATTCAAGACCTTTCCTGCATAAATTCCAGGTAATAGAGCCTTTAGGGGTATTTGCCACTTGAATATTTCTTAGAGTTCCTCCATGAAGGTAATTTTTCCAAAACAATTGACTCACCGGATGCTTTTTATTAGAAAACAGTTGCCATAACAATTTTCCTTCCATTGCTATATTAGACAATCTTGGGTCTTTGATTTGCAATCCTCCTTAAAGAATAGGTCTTTTTACAATTTCCCATTTTACCAGATGCATGCGATTCTGATTTCTTTTTCCACCTCTCCATAGGAAGTCTCTAATCAGTTTGGATATATGATCCATAATTGCTTTTGGCACCAGGAGAAGAGAAGATTGGTAAATCGGAAGAGATGAGAGAACTGACTTGATCAACATAACCTTTCCTACCTTCGTGAGCCAGTGGGCACCCCACGAAACAATATTTTCTTTAATCTTGCTAATGATTTCCAGCCAGAGAGAAGGGTTATTTTGTCCCAAGGTTAATGGAAGACCCAAATATTTGACCTTGTCCCAAGAAGCATATCCTTCAAAACCCTAAATTTGAGCAATGTTTGCAACTTTTGATTGATCTACATTCCATCTGAACACTGCACTCTTACGGTTGTTGATGAGTGGCCCTGAAATAATATAGAATTGATGCATTATTTCTGAAAAAAACTCTTACCATTTTAAAAGAAGCCCCTCCCAAGAGAAAAATATCATCCGCAAAGAGGGCATGGTTAATAGCTTCAACTCCTATTGTTGAAGTTATGCCCAGAATGACCCCATCAATTTTTCATGTTGTTAACTTTCTGCTTAAAGAATCAGCCATAAGAATGTACAAAAATGGAAACAAAGGATAGCCCTAACGAAGACCCCTGGTAGCTTGAAAGAAAATTGTTAGTCTACCATTTACTAATGGCGCTATCCAAGGTTTATTATTGCAATCTTTTATCAAATTTATAAAGGCAGAGCTAAATCCAAAAGAATGGATAACTGACTAAAGGTAGGAAAGCTTTACCCTGTCAAATGCATTTTCCATATCAAGTTTGATAAGCATGCCCTTCTCCTTATGATGAAAGCCGGAATGCATAGCTTCCTGAGCTTGAATTACATTGTCCAGAATATGTCTCCCTTTTACAAACCTGCCTTGAAGAGGAGAAATCAATTTCCCAAGTAGAGGTTTAAGTCTATTAGCTAATAGTTTAGAGAAGATTTTATAAGAAGCATTGCAAAGTGAAATAGGTCTGAATCGATCAAAAGAAGAAGAATAAGCATCTTTAGGAATTAATGCAAGAAATGTGGAATTTGTGCAACCACCCACTTTGGATTTTAACTGGAATGATTTTATCATCCGGAGTAAATATTTCCTAATTATTGTCCAACAAACTCGATAAAAATGGAAGGATAAGCCATCAAGGCCTAGGGCTTTATCCGGCTCCATGGACCAGATAACATCAATGATTTCTTGCTTCGAAAAAGGCTTCATTAACTCATCATTTTCTTCCTCACTCACCATACAAGGAATGTTGGACAAAAATTTAGAGGTTAAATCTGAATCAGAGGAGCCATCTTCCTTGTATAGGTTCTAAAAATGAACTTCAACCATTTGTTTAATTTGAGAAATTCGTTTAACAGTTTCACCAGACAGAAAGGAGATTTTTGATATATGATTTTGAGAATGTATGACTCTACACTACTTGTGGAAAAAAGTGGTATTCCGATCTCCAGCTTTCAGCCAAGTACTACATGACTTTAATCTCCAGTATTCTTCTTCTTGCCTAAAATCTCAAAAAGAATTGAACTGAGCTTTTTACTCTTTTTCTAGCAAGGTAGGAGTAATTTCTGAATCTTCCATTTCCAATTGGATTTTCTCCAATTTTTCTAGGGCTTCTTTCCTTTCACTGATTGGATTTTTTCGAGTGAGTTTAACCCAGTCCTTTAACGCAAATTTGGTATTTTTGAGCTTCCTCTCCCAAACAAAGTTTGGCGATCCAACAACTGGAAGGTCCCATGCCATAGTTACAGTACTCATAATACCATCTCTGTCTTTCCACAGTGGACTGAACCGAAATGGAATGGGTCCAAGGTCCTCTTCATCTTCGATCTGTAGCATAATCGGCTTGTGGTCTGAAGTAATCTTAGGCAAGATACTGGAGGAAATAACTTTTTATCCAACAACAGAGAAATTTGCACCAGAAATTGATCTAATCTAGCATAGATGTTTGCTTCTCCAGTTCTATTATTTGTCCACGTGTATGTTCCTTTTTTTGGCTTAAAATCGATCAGCTCCCACGTTAAAATGATATTTTCCACCAATTTTAGCAAGGGATATCTCCCATAAACACCTCATGATTTCTCTTTAGCGTTCATTATAATATTTAAGTCACCAGCCACAATTATGTTTGAAAAATATTTAGCAGCAAGAAAGTCTGTCAGCGAGCTCCAGCAATCTCTTTTTTCATGGGCTCTTACAGGCACGTAAAGTTTAAAAAGGGCAAGTGATTTCTAACTTGGAGTGTGTCAAAGTTCTAAAAAGATCCAATGCTGCAATGTGTGAGAGTGTTCCAGAGAAAAAACATTTTATGTCCATAAGGTAGCAATTCCACCAGCGGTGCCTCTCGCACTCACACCCTTCCCTACATTCATTTTCCATTTCTTACTGCTTATGTATAGAAGGCTATCCTCATCAATATTTGTCTCTTGGAGCAGAAGAATGTCTGGAGTATCCATTCTTATAAGATCATTAACAGCTTCCACTTTCGACTAATTGACAATCCCTCTACAATTCCAAAAGATGATGTTCATTATTTGACAGAAGGGAGAGGGCCTCCTTTTGAAGGTCTGGCCTGAGTATTCCTATTGATTGACATCTCTATAGTGGCTTGGATTCCTTGCATCTTAATACGTTCGGGTTCTTCCTCCCGAACCGTCTTATGATATTTTTGCTCTTTTTTGGTGTTATAATTTTATCATTTAAGCAATATGATCTAAGATCTTATCTGAGAGAATAACATGCACAGCAATAATCACAAGAGACAAGAGACACAAATATTTTCCCTGGGAAAACCATAAAGGATAAAACCCCACAACTTCCTCATAGATAGAATGAGCACCAATGGCAGCAGTAAAACCCAAAGACATAAAGATGATCTCCAGGAGTTGTTCTCTCTCTCACTTGTGTGAGCTCCTCCTCTCTCACCTATGCGCAATAGTTGGGTGAGTGTGTGTGACAAATAGAGAGGCTATTTATACTATTTTCTGACTTGAAAATTACTTACCAGGGCCAACTTCCCTAAGAGAGTCTAATAACCCTAGTGCCCCTCAACTGTGGGTACTTTCCCTCCCTAATCAACAAGGAGGGTTAACCTCAACTCAATTGTTGGGACTATTGCCCCGACTTACAATGGAGGGTTAACCTCAATGAATTTACATGACTTTATTATATTAATAACTCTCCTAATAGGAACACCAGGGTACAATGAAATACAAATGATTCTCTCGATAGGAACATTGAGGTACAACATAAGATATACAAGTGAATGCATTCCAAAGTTACAAATACATCAACACTCCCTCTTAACTAGTAAGGTATTCTCTTGACACAATTCATCAACACAAGTCTTCTTCTCTGGATCATCATCAAAGCTAGATCATCACTGGATCATCATCAAAGATGGATCATCCCTGGATCATCATCAAAGTTGGATCATCACTGGATCATCATCATCACTGCTCTTCTATCTCGATCAAATGGTTATATCTCTCAATTCTACTCATCACGAGAAGTTATACAGAGCCAGCCATTTTTCATGCTAGTTGTAGGCCTAGCCTCCATGTAGGTCTTCATCTTCTTCGGCATTTATATCTCACTATGGGAGGAACACATCCATCATCCATGTCATAAAGGCTCACCCAGCACTTATATCTGACCATGGGAGGCCCAGCCTGTCACCATGTCAGAAAGGCCCAGAACTTACATCTGACCGAGTCAAAAAGGCCTAGCACTTACATCCTTCGGCATGGTATCTACCATCCAAGGAAAGGCCCATCACTTACATCTGACCCAGTCAGAAAGGCCCAGAACTTACATCCTCCGGCATGGCAGGACACATCATCTATCATTCGAGGAAAGGCCCAGAACTTACATCCTCTGGCATGGTATCTACCATCCGAGGAAAGTCCCATCACTTACATCTGACCCAGTCAGAAAGGCCTAGCACTTATATCTGACCCAATTAGAAAGGCTCGGCACTTACATCCTCCGACATGGTAGGACACACCATCTACCATATGAGGAAAGGCCCTGCACTTACATCTGGCCATGGAAGGAACCAATCCTATCACCATGTCAAAAGGGCTCTACACTTACATCTGAACATGGGAGGCCTCGCCTACCACCATGTCAGAATGGCTCACAGACTCATCACTTCCCCTTGGAAGGAACCTCGATCTGGAGAACACCAAGTTTCTACCTAAAGTACTCAAACTTCACTCTGGCCATTTCTAGCATAGAATCACATCAGGGTTGATTACGTCCAAGGATAACCTGCGAGCCTCGCCAAGATCAATTACATCCAAGGACAACCTACAGGACCATTTACGTCTGAGCCACCTACGAGCTTCGCCAGGATTTTATGCTCAGACAACCTATCTCACCAGCTATGCTAGAACTCCCTCCTTCGATAGATCTCAATCTGGATCACATACTAGAGCTTCATTGCTTCTTTCTCCCAAGTAGCCAAGCAAGTGGCAACATATTTTTCCATGGCTGTACTTAGTGCCACGCAGGACTGTTTCCTACTAAACCAAGAGATCACACCTGATCCCATACTGAAGCAGCACCCTAAAGTGCTCTTCCTATCAATGGCACTACCTTCCCAATCCAAATCCACATAACCCTCTAGGTTAATCTTCTGATTCGTATCATACTTGAGCCCATACTCAACTATACCCTTCAGGTACCTCACTGTATGCTTTGCAACCATTAGGTGAACATGTCTCGGATCCGTCAGGAACTGGCTCAATGTGTTTATAGCAAAGCAAATATCTAGTCTCCTATTCGTCAGGTACATCAAGGAACAAATCATCTGATGATACATCGTGGCATCAACCATCTCTGATGAAGCATCATTCAATAGCTTTAGGTTAGATGTGATAGGTGTGGTCATGGTCTTGCATTCCATCATCTTGAACCTCTTCAGGATCTCCACTGCATACTTCCCTTGTCCTAGGGAGATTCCATCCACATTCTGCCACACCTCCATGCCTAGAAAGTAGTGCATCATACACAAGTCCTTCATCTTGAACTCAGCAGCAAGTCTCCTTCTTACAACTTTAATGAGTTCCTCTTTTATGTTAGGAACAAGTCATCTACATATAATAGGAGCATCAATCATCTTCCGCCTTCAACCTTGAAGTAAAGGTCGGAATCTTCTTTACTCTCAGTAAAGCCTAGAGCCATCAATAAGTTGTCCATCCTGTCGTACGATGTCAAACCTCAGGTACTTCTACAGTCACTCCCTCTAAAGTGGAGAATCATTCTCCCTCTGCCTTTCATACTCTATGTATTGAAACGTTCTGTACTAGAGTGACAAGTAGCTTCCTCTGCTACTAATATTCCATGTATCCATCTAGGGTCACTATATACCAAGATTCTCTATCTTGAACTTTTTCAAAAGTTCTTCTCGCACCCATCTGTGAGCTTCTCATCCTCTATAGACTATCATCTTCAACCTTGTAGCAAAGGTTAAGATCTTCATCACTCTAGGTGATCTTCAAGCTCCTCATGTATGTGTTGTCCCATGGGTGTCTTCTGAGCTCGTACAAGGCCTTCTTTAATTTGCACACATGAGTCTGCCTATCATGTGTCTTAACTTCCAGTGGCTGCAAATGTCTCTTCATAATCTATGCATTCTTTCCATGAGATGCCTCGTGCTACAAATCTTGCCTTGTATCCTACTGCATGTTGGATATTGCATATCGATATGGAAGATACTATGGAATTCCCTCCAGGTCTTCAACATCGCATTCTAGTAATCAATCTTCATTTTGGATTATTTCTTGAACTGTCACCACTTGTTTTTCGGAACAATTCTCATCCTTCTTTTCTTGTAGGCAATTGTACGCGATATTTCCTACAAGTCAAATGCATTAGTTGTATGGTTAGAAACATTTCATAAGGCATATTCATAATGGAAAATTCTTATGCATAAAGATATAATCATCCAACTATTTTAGCCAATACAACATTCATCCATATCTCAGAGAAATCCTATTATGGGCTCACTCAAAAATTCCTCTTCTGTGAAAAGCCCTAATTTCCCAAAGCAGTGACTGAAAATGCCTAGAATCAAATTCTGCTTCGATAGAAATATGAGCCCTTCAATGGAGAGTTATCCTAGCCTCCTTTTATTGATGATCTATGGAGATAGACCCAAAAAGTAAGAAGCCCTAGCTTCTGCAGCTGCACAGTGTCTTCTTCTCAGGTTAGCTCTGATACCATGTTAGATTTTTATCATTTAAGCAATATGATCTAGGATCTTATCTTAGAGAATAACATGCACAACAATAATCACAAGAGACAAGAGACACAAATATTTTCCTTTGGGAAACCATAAAGGAGAAAACCTCGCAACTTCCTCAGAGATAGAATGAGCACCAATGGTAGTAGTAAAACCCAAAGATGGAAAGATGATATCCAACAGTTGTTCTCTCTCTCACTTGTGTGAGCTCCTCCTCTCTCACCTATGCGCTATAGCTGGGTGAGTGTGTGTGACAAATAGAGAGGCTCAATCTCTATTTATACTAGTTTTTGACTTGACAATTACTTACCAGGGCCGACTTCTTTAGGAGAGTCCAATAACCCTAGTGCCCCTCAACTGTGGGGACTCTGCCCCCCTGATCAACAAGGAGGGTTAACCTCAACTCAATTGTGGGGACTATTCCCTCGACTTACAACAGAGGGTTGACCTCAATGACTTTACATGACTTTATTATATTAATGACTCTCCTGATAGGAACATCGGGGTACAATGAAATATAAATGATTCTCCCGATAGGAACATCAGGGTACAACATAAGATATACAAGTGAATACATTCTGAAGTTACAAATACATCAAGATTTAGAAGACCTCTCAAGGGGATCTTCATCGGATGAGCCAGAATTGTCCATAGGTTTCTTTTTTTTTCCATTTCTACATATGTGGGAGAATGTCCTTCCACAGGAGTGCTAAGATCTCGCTCAGCAGGACCTTTGACTTCTTCACTTGTCTGCTTTTGAGTTTGAGGGACTTCTCCCTCTTCAAGAACTGAGAGCACTTGTTCTTTTGGGATGCTCAATACTTCAAGGTTGTTTTGAGATGATATTTCCTTCATTGTTGCTCCATTTTATTTTTGTTTCTTCCCGAAGGAATTGCTACCCATCCATGTTTCTCCTCTTTGTCCCTTGGCTTTGTTTCCTTTCTTTGTTGAACTTGAGTCCATTGATCTCCCTTTTCTTTGACAGCTTCTTCCTCAACTTTTTTCTTGCAAGATCTGGAAAAATGCCCATAACCATGACAAAATCTGCACTTAAAGGGCAATTTCTCATAATCTATCTCTTGCACGTGAGACCAATCTGCTACTGTCAAATTAATAGCTTCAGGAAAACCTACCTCCAAGTCCACTTCAACACAAATTATGGCACAAGTATATTGATCTCTTCTTTCAACCCTGTCAATATATTTCCCCAAAGTGTTTCCTATAGCTTCTAGAGATCCTGAATTCCAACAATGGAGAGAAAGATGTGGCAACCTAACCCAAATAGGGACTGCAGAAGGGAGATATTGATTCGGATCAAATTTCAGATTCCACTTGTTTAGGTAAAGCCCTTGAGGACCCATGAAATATGGCCTATTTCTAAATATTAAGTCTCTATCTGCTGAGTTTTCAAAAAGAAAGACATAATATCCCTTACCTATCAAATTGCTGCATATGCCTTCTGAGATGAGAGGTTTCCAATTCCTTTGGACCCACCCTTCGATTGCCTTGGGGGATGGCCAAAGCCTATTGAACTGGACAATGAGACCCTAGTCAGCAAGATTTAGGGCTGTTAAGCATGGTTGATCCACAAGAATATCTATTGTAGGAATATTGGTAAGCTTATTAACGAAATACTGTTGGTTCTGGTTGAGTTTTTGCTTGTTGCATGAAGCTACCAGTATTCTGAAGGCATTGAGATCAAGGGAAGGGGAGGATCCCCCTCCAACCACCATGACCTCAAAATAGAGATGACCTCAAAAGATCTCAATTGCATCCACCAAGAAAAGATAAAAAAACTTCAAGAAAGCAACCCTGCAATCAAAAGATCTTCTAGAGCTGCAGGAAAGACCTCTTTAATAGACAAGGTAGAGGAGAAAAGGTTCTTCTTGGATGATGCTTCAATATACTCCCCTTGAAATGGAGGGCACTCAACACAGCTCCAACAACTGATCCACCAGGGAACAACCATCTTGATTAATAAAGAGACGGGCCCTCACAACCCAAACACCAATACAATGAGTTCATAGCAAATCGGCACTTCAAGATCTTGAAAAATGACTCCAGAGAGATGTCTCCAATGAAACCAGACTCCAAAACTGCAGCAACACCTCACAAGAAGCCGAAACCTCCAAAACTCTGAGAGCTAAGAGCCAAAGAAACCAGAAGATTCCATAAGACAACCTTTATGAAATGGACACAGTCGAAGATTTATAACTTGGATTGGAGAATGAATTTAGCCACCTTATGTAGTTAATCTCATATAACCAAAGGGGTTTTATTAATATTTTTGAGCTCAACCATTTATTTTAACAGGGTTTCTCTCCAGTAGTGGTTCTCTTTTGGGCGTGACCTTCTCACTTGTTGGGTGTGGTGTTTACAAGAGTTGTCAAGTATGAAAGCATTCGTATCTTTGGATGGTTTTTTCCTTTTGAAGAGTGCACACAGTAGGACGTTGAAGAGTATGTCTAGGGAGAATATAGGTGGTGGTGGTTGCAGTTATGGACGTAGGTGTGTGGTAAACTGACTGATTCTAAAGGGAATGCGGTAAAATTTATGAATATAAGAAAAAACCTGGAGTTTCTCTAATTATAAGCAAATGATAAGCCAAACCAGTTATGTTCATGTGGTCTTTTCTACTATCATGTAAATGATTTAGGTTTGAAAGATATTATCCTATGTATTACCTTTTCTTGTGTCTTAGGGTTTGTTTCCCTTCCTTCTTCACCATGAACAGAAAAGGTAGACCCATACGCCCCAAGCCTTCACTTCCACAGAAATTCCTGCAATATTGTTTAAACACCATCATAAAATGCCACTGGAAAGTGCCGTGAGATCAAATCCATTAGTGGCCCAAGATCCCTACACCTACGGTCACCCCACAAACCCATACTACTTCATTCTACCTCCATCTCCATATCACCCTAATAGGCGCCATCGTCACCTTCAGTTACTTGCATATGTCGTCACTTTGATTCTCCACCTTGGTCTCCTCCTTGGTGGGGATTTCTACTTCTTCTATCCCTTACAACCAAGCATTCAATTCCTCCCTGTACACTTCAATAATATCAATTTCCAGGCATTCCCTAAATTTGCCTCCAATGTGACCTATTTGTTCAAGAATATCAGCATGGCCATGTTCCTTTGGATCAAGATTAGGGATTATTTCAGCATGGGATATGATTCTCAAACATACAGAGTGAATAATATGAAGCGTAGATCAATTATCAATGCTCGAGGAACTACTCACTAGGTTATTTATACATACATACATGTCCATTGGACGTAGCTTAGGTGGTTGGGAGGAATTATTGTTACCCTCCCCACCCAATTTCAATTCTTGTAAGTGATATGTTGGAGCCCTTTAGGCATATTTAATGCTCTTGTTGAGCAACCATCACAGCGGAAATATCCAACCTTCCCACATCCCTTGTGGAATATAGGGGGGGTTTCGTGGACGTTGTGATCACCTATTTCCAATGTCGTTAACCACATGAATATTGTTTTTTTGTCTTTTTGTTTTATGTTATTCATTACCAACATGTGAAGCTTTCGATCATGATTTCCTACTTAGTGAGATGGGAGTGAGGTCACTTGTAGGATGAGGGAGAAGAGAAAAAAAATGTAGATTGAGGGTGTAAGAATTCGAAAACTTGCAAGCATTGCAAGACTTCATATGATCAATCATCAATTCCTCCTCCTCATATAGATTTCATCCATCCTTCTTTATTTCTCACATGAACAGTAATCAAAAGATGTTTGAATTGCCTTCCCTTGAAATTTAGTTCAAATTTCATTTGCTCTTAGGTTTTAATCTTCTTGAGCTTACAAATAACCCATCAAGAATGTAATTTCTAGAACACGAATTTTATTGTCTAAACAAATTTTTGTTTTACTTCACTTCCATAATTATTTATATTTCTCTTCTAAAAGAAATAAATTATAGAAACTTGGATATAATCTATAAACCAAAATTGTAAATATAAATATTATTAATGCTAAGGGGGTTTTGGGCCCCACTTTTTTTCACCAAACCTAATATATCATCAATACTTTTTATTTGAATTAACTTTCTAATTCATTAATTTCCTTGATGTAGCCCTTTATTCTTATTATTTCTGCAAGGTTTTACCATTTCTAAGCATAAAACACTTCTAGTTGTAGTGAGTGTATGGTGGAGATATCTTGGAGATTAACAATAATTGGCATTAGTTCTTCTTTTGCTGAGGGATGCATGCTACTAAATGTGAGTAGTATGCAAGGTTGTTTTTACATGTATAGGTAATTCTTATTACAACAAGTTGTGTATAACTTGTATTTGTCAAGTCTTGGAGAAACATATAAAGAATGCCCTATTATTAGTAGCAATATAATTATTGTTGAATATAGGTATTAAAAGTCTACTCTGTTTTTAATTTTCTATTTAATTTTTTGTTATATTTTCTTGTGGGCCCTTTTGGTTCTAGATTTGGAACTAGGGCTTGAATACCATGTGTAGGGATCCTGGTTCTTCGTTTGTCGAAATTCTAAGTGATTTTTAATTTATTATGTATAACTATGGTCTATTACATGCCTAAAAGAAGATAAAGAAAATTTATAATATAGTATTTGTTGACAAGGGATCATTTAACAAAATTGTACTATTGAATTCAACGATTTCTTATAAAAATAAGTTACTTATAAAAATACTTCTAAGGATATAATCTGAATTTCCCTAAAGAAATTTAATTTCACTTAAACATGGTAAATATGGGTAAAATACCAACCTTTGTTTCTAGTTGATTTGGTAACTCTGTCAATCCTTGTGCCCCTACGTGAAACTGAATTCCCAAATTGTGGTTTACCTCCCACCCAACTAAGAACAGCCTATCTGGCTCCCTAGCTCCAAGAAATCGGTGATTTCTTGGCCATCTGCTCTTGAAGCTCAAGAATAAACAACATCAACAACTAGTTCCCCCTCCATTCTCCAAAGTTCTTAGTGCAATAGTATTCATCCTCCTTTTTCCAAAATCTTCCCTAGTAAAATCATGCCCCTCTTTCCTTTCTTCTCCAACTACTTAATCCTCTCCCAACCCCCCTTTGACCCCCTCATAAATGTTTAGTCGTAACCTCATTTATATGTGTCAATCCCCTCAAATCAAATATATTCCCCCAACTTAAGTAGATGGATCAATTTTGTTTAAAATAAATATAAAAATAAATAAAAAACAACAACAACAACAACATTTGTCACATCAAATCAAATATAATAATTTTAACTTTAGTAAAAGTCAAATCAAAATATAAAAGTTTAATAAAAATCAAATCAAAATATAATCAATTTTAAGTTTATTAAAAATCAAATCAAATTATAATTAAACAATTACAATCAATCCTCATATCTCATTTAATTAACCATTTATTCAACAAATATCTAATTAATTATAAAATAATCAAATAACGATTCGGACAACCATAATGCATCAAATTCTAATTAAAATACCTTAATAGTTAATTCATGATTTGAAACTAATACTAGTATACACACGCAGGTTATGTAGGCATGGACAATGCTTACATAGCTCATGTGTGTACTAAAAATAACAAAATTTCACATATAATGCATAATTTACACAAGTTCTCATCTACTAATGCAAGACACAAGTTAGAAATTGCAATATCTAACTATCTTGCTAACTAGATCGGATGATACAATCTACACAACATAGTGTACTTACTTTGTCTCACAAGAGTAAAGCAAGGGATTTAACACACATAATTAATTAAGTTTCTCTCTCTAATTTCAATAACACTCTTATCTACCTAACTCCTTCTATCTAATTCACAACTATCTTCATCATCATGCCCTTCCTTTGTTGGAATATCCTAGAGCATCAACTACATTGACCTAAATTTGTTAGGATTATTTAATCCTCCCTTGACCATATATAGTCTAATTGATCATCTTGCCTAACTTATGAGTCATTTACTAGAGTTTCATGCCACCATGAATATTGGTTCCATATCGGTGCTACTTGTGCCACCGGTGCCACTAGTGCCATTGGTGCCATTGGTGCCACCGGTGCCAATCCCTACATTCTAGAAGCCACACCGAGTGCCACCGCCAGCCTCCATCAGTTGGTTGTGGTAGGCAGGCAGTTATGCTGAGTCAACCTCTTGTTACAATCAGTTAGATCACTCTCAGTTATTCCAGCGCTAGTTTTGCATGCATGCATGGGTAGTGGCACCTTTTCCACCTACCTCATCACTTAATTGATTTTAGAACTGATTTAGACATCTAGAATTAAACTAGTGAGCTCCGACATTGATTTAGACACACCTAGTTAGCTATTCAGACAGCTTTAGTTAGTTATTCATTCATCTTGAGCTAGTAAATTCAAATCATATCCATGGAACTCAAATTCTATTTATTGTATAATCATTGCATTATTCATTGAATTAATGAAGATCGATGTTGTAATTAACTGATCAATTCTTATCAGATTTGTTTCAAATTTGTCTTATTCAGTGTACATTGTCTTTGATATTCCACTGCATAATTCTACTTCTCAATTTCTCTCATTTTCCTGTAGATCAATGGTTCACAAATTCAACATGGTATCAGAGCCTTATTCATGCTAGCACTAAGAAACCAGGAAGGAAACCCAGGGATCCTCCCACTGTTCATGTCATAGGGAATTTATCTGCCCTGATAACAGGAAAAACCCCTGTGACTAAATATGATGACCTTGGCAATCCCACTGTTATTGTACAAATAGGACAGACACAGATACCCAACGTGCTAGTGGATCTAGGAGCAGCGATCAATGTTATAACAATGGAGACTGTAAAGAAGCTTGGGCTCACTAATCTTAGACCGACCCCTACTATTTTAGAATTGGCAGACAGATCCACCATTAGACCCGAAGGGATTCTGGACGACCTTGTCAGTATATTCATGGGAGTACCCTGCTGACTTTTTGGTATTACAACCAAAATCGCAGCTTGGGGGACACCCATTGATCCTGGGGAGACCTTGGTTGGCCACAGCTGATGCTTGCATCAGCTGTCGATCGGGGTCCATGACTATATCCGATGGTACGGATACTAAAAACCTCACCCTTTATCCTCCAGCTCGGCCAAGTCTAGAGGCTGAAACTTCCCTTTGGATAGAGCAGGAGGAGGAGGAGGATGTTCAGCCACTATTAACTATAGGGAGGGCCTTAACTTTTAAAAATGAAACAGAAGATGATACTATTATTAATTTCATTAGTGAAACCACTTCAGTGAATAGAGAGGTCTATCAAATTCTGAACACTACCCTGGGCAAGGAAGAACAAGAAAATCTTACGGAAGAATCCTTAGTTGGTGACACAAACATAATCCCGATTTTGAAAAATTCAGAAAGTATTCCTATTGAGGTAGAGCCTGGACGAACTTTGAATATCAATCCTAGTCTCTCCTTAGAGGAACAGAAATGCCTGGTCAGCCTCTTGAAAGAACACAAGGGGGCGTTTGCCTGGGAGTATACAGATATGAGGGGTATTCCCTCTAATCTGTGCACCCATCATATTTATATCAAAAGTGACTCCCGGCCTGTGTGTCAACCCCAACGATGCATGAACCCCAACCTGAGGGATATAGTGAAGGAAGAGATCCAGAAACTTTTGGAAGCAGGATTTATATATCCTATTTCAGATAGTGAGTGGGTTTCTCCACTCGTAATTGTGCCCAAGAAAAATGGCAAATGGAGGGTTTGTGTTGATTATAGGGAACTGAACAAAGCCACTCAAAAGGATCATTTTCCTTTTCCCTTCATTGACCAAGTACTTGATACCCTATCAGGGAAGAAGTTCTTCTCCTTCCTAGATGGCTTCAATGGGTACAACCAAATTCAGATTGCTCCTGAGGATCAGGATAAAACCACCTTCACTTGTCCCTGGGAAACGTTTGCCTACAGAGTGCTCCCCTTTGGTTTATGTAACGCACCAGCAACGTTTCAAAGAGCTGTAATTGGCATATTCTCTGAATTAGTCAATGATAGTATGGAAATCTTCATGGATGATTTTACTCCCTATGGCAGGGATTTTGAGGAAGCACTGGAAAATTTAAAGAAGGTTTTAATTCACTGTGAACAAACTCAGCTCTCATTAAGCACTGAAAAGTGCCATATGATGATGAGTGAGGGGGTGGTATTAGGGCATTTTATCTCTGCTAATGGCATTCAGGTAGACCCTGCAAAAATCAAGGTGATAAAGAATATACCTACCCCTTCAACTCAGAAAGAGTTGCGAAGTTTTCTGGGACATGCTGGATATTATCGAAGGTTTATAGAAAATTTCTCCAAACTTGCTTCTCCTTTGTTCTCTCTGTTAATGAAGGATGCATAGTTTGTGTGGAATACATCATGCCAGACAGCATTTGATGAGCTTAAAGAGAAGCTGTCCGCAGCTCCCATCTTACGGGGACCTAACTGGACCCTGCCCTTCCATATTTCTTCAGATGCCTCTGACACTGCCATTGGGGCAGTATTAGGACAGCAGGATGGTCAAGTACCTTATGCCATCTACTATGTTATTAAAAACCTAGCCCCTGTTGAACTTAATTATACTGTTACTGAAAAAGAATTCCAGGCTATTGTTTACTCTATCAATAAATTTCGACATTATATCACTGGGTATCCTACGTTTGTGCACACTGACCACTCTGCCATTAAATATTTAATGAACAAACCTGTTACCAATGCCAGAGTGACCAGATGGCTTTTGTTATTGCAGGAATTTGATATCACCATTATAGATAAACCTGGAAAAGAAAATGTCGTTGCTGATTTTTTATCCCGTCTTACTAACAGTGATGATAGTTTGCCTGTTGAGGACTCTTTTCCAGATGAACATCTATTCGCACTTTCAGCTCACTCTCCCTGGTATGCAGACATCGCTAATTATTTGGTTGCAGGGAAGCTCCCACCACATATGTCTAAACGAGAAAAAAGAAAAATCATTCAGCAGAGTGCCAGGTATTGTTGGCTAAATGGTCATCTCTTTTACATAGGACCGGATCTTGAGATTAGGAGATGTGTAAGAGAAGAAGAGATCTTTCCCATACTGAAGGCCTGTCATGATGAGCCTTGCGGGGGGCACTTTTCAGACAAAAGAACAAGGCATAAAGCACTGCAGATGGGATACTATTGGCCGACTCTATTCAGGGACGCAAAAATGTATGTTCAATCCTGTGACAGCTGCCAAAGGATGGGCCAGCCTAATAAAACAGATCAGATGCCTCTACAACCTCAAGTAGTAGTTGAAACTTTTGATAGATGGGCACTGGATTTTGTTGGCCCTATCAGTCCTCCTTCCAGACAGAAATTTTACATTCTGGTTTGTACTGATTATATGACCAAATGGGTGGAGGATGTAGCTTTGGCTAAGGCTAACGACCAGGTGGTGATGGATTTTCTGTACAGTAAAATTTTTACCCGCTTTGGGGTACCAAAGGAAGTGGTTACAGATGGGGGACTGCAATTTATGTCACGCCAATTCGAATCCTTTCTCCAGAAGTATCATGTGCAGCATAGGGTGGCTTCACCTTACCACCCCCAAGCCAATGGTCAGGTGGAGAGTACCAATAAAGTTATCGAATCCATCCTGACCAAAACAGTTAAGAGTCATCGAAAGGATTGGGCTAACAGGCTTCCGGAAGCACTGTGGGCATATCGCACGACTTGGCGCAGCACTACAGGTTTTTCTCCATACGATTTAGTGTATGGAAAGAGTGCCATCTTTCCAATTGAGTTCGAGATTAAAACCCTGAAGATAGCCACCGAAATGAATCTGGATGTAACAGAAGCCTAGAGGAGAAGATTGAATCAATTAATTGAATTGGATGAGAAGTGGTTAGCTGCAGTGGACCAGAATTTGTTGCTTCAGCAACTGAGATCCAATTGGCATGACCAATTTATTAAAAAGAAAGTCTTCAGCGAGGGAGACTGGGAGTTACTCTATGACTCCAGATTCAAAAGGGATTTTAAAGGTAAATTACGTACAAGGTGGCTAGGTCCATACTTGGTTGACAGGGTCTTTGACAACAGCACTGTCCGTCTGGTGACCATTGATGATAACCGCATACCATTACTTGCTAATGGCCATAGACTGCGACTGTATCGTAAGCCTATTTCGAAAGATGCATTCATTTCGCAAATTGCTGCCAATCCAGAGTATCAGCTGACACCAGGGCAGGAACTTCTCTCTACCTCTGCCGACCCTTGAACTGTAAATCGCGCTTTGAATCACTGTACATAAATAATAAAAAATCCTACTGTAGTGTATAATTATTTGTTTTCCTTTTGCATTTGATCTTTTCGTTTGTTGTTTTTTTTCAAAAATTTGCAGGGTAGTGCCAGGCGAATGACCAGATTGGGCCTGTCGAACGGGAGTCATCTTCCTCTGCTTCCCTACGCTACATTTCCCCTTTTCCTCAAAATAAATTTGCCGGCGGCTGCAACATATTTCCCGGCAGCTGCAACATATTTCCCGGCAGCTGCGACATCTTTCTCCGGAGATTGTGAACTTATTTTTCGGAAGCCGTGACCTTTTCCCGATGACCAGAAAATCCTTTTTCCCGGAAGCCATAACCCATTTCCCGGTGGCTACAACATATTTTCCGGCACCCGTGACCTTTTCCCGATGACCAGAAAATCCTTTTTCCCGGCAGCCGTGACCTTTTCCCGATGACCAAAAAATCCTTTTTCCCGGCAGCCGTAACCCATTTCCTGGCGGCTGCAACATATTTTCCGGCGGCTGCAACATATTTTCCGGCAGCTGCAACATATTTGCCGACGGTTGTGACATATTTTCCGAGGACCGACCAACTTTTCCCTGGAAGCCGTGATTTTTCCTGCTACCGCCAATCTTTTTCCCGACGCCGTGAACCATTCTCGGCGGCTGCAACATCTTCTTCGCCAGCCGCAATATCATCCTTGGCAACTGCAATTCCACTCTATTTGGCGGCCATTTTTTAGCATTAAACACCGTTTTCTTACAACCTGCGGTGGTAACTCCTATGTTAACGAAAGAAATTGCTTCCACTACCAGATATGGCTCTGATTTATTCCACTCGTGCCGGCCAACTCAGCATAATTCCGACCCCGGCGACGCGATGGTTTCTGTTTCACTGGCGGAAGGCATTATGGCATTATCCACGTCATTATGATCAAATTAATAACTGCGCATGAGCTCGGCTTTGCAGCATCAGCATTCACACGTTCCACCATTCTCCGCAGGCTATCCGATGCACCATCTCATGAGGTATGGCTTTGATTTTCACATGATTAAGTATTGATATGATTAACGATCTCAGTCGTACCTTCGTACATACCACCATTATGGCTTAATTAACCTTTCCCTCATGCGACGTAAAAACTAATAACCGCCACCTTCCCCAATTTGGCATAAAAATTTTGAACCTCCCTCTGTGCTGAACTTTCCAAATTTGCCATTTTTCTCAACATCTCCGCTCAGCGACTCATGCATCCTCTGCACTGCAACCTCCATTCTCGGACTCTGCAACTCTGCAGCCAGGATTATGGGGATCCTAGCTCGCCATGAACCTTTGGATACACAGGAGCTTAGGAAAAATCCCGCAGTTCTGTTCATCTTTCAAGCTGCCGGCTGGCTCGAGTTCTTTGAGCGACTCGATGGATTTAACCGGGAAGCAGCCCTGCAATTTGCCTTAAAACTCATAGATACTCACTCTGAGGTGTGGGGGCTGCGCATAGAAGTCTCTGAAGCCATTATATTCAAGGTTACTGCTATCCCGCGGGCGGGAAAGGCATGGTTTGGACGACGAGTTCCCACAACGAGCGCACGGGAAGCATTTTTACAAGAGGGGGAGCAAGTTCAGTCATCCAGAAGAGGGATTGCACTATCTTCATTGTCGCGGCCATGGGATCAGGTTGCTATCTTCCTCAAAAAGTACATCACTTGTGAAGTTAGGTACCAAACTGTTTATAATTCCGACCTGCCTTTACTTTCTCATCTCCGCCATGGCAGTTTATTGAACATTCCATACTATTTGCTCCATGACTTGCGTCATATGGCGGCGTTTGTCCAAGCCGCTAAGAACCCATTTGCCTCCCTGACCCACCATGGTCTCATCAAATTAATAATTTCAAGAACCCTTGCTCAGCATAATATAACTTGGGAACAATTCACAGTCCGAGCTCAGGAACCAGCTCTCTTGTTGGGTGTCCAGATAGAACAGGAACAGGTTCAATCACAGCAGGAGGACCGGAGTTCCTCCAATATAGTTGGGGGGGGGATGAAACTATATCAGAAGAAGCGCAACCAGAGGCACAGGAAGAGCAATTGGAGGAGAGTATACATAAAAACCTTGTGGAGAACATAGACAATATGACAGCTCTGCCAGCAGAAGGTGAAACTGGAGCAGCACCAAGTGCTGCGACAGTTGAACCTGAAGATGATAGAGCTGGGGCAATTGAAGAAAATATCGAGCCAGTAACTATTGAATCCTCATCTGAATGGGAAGGAGGAACTTTAATTGTGGAAGAACAGCCTGAGGAGCAAGAAACTATTCCTTCGACCTCGGCTGTGAAACCCGACATCCTAGCTCCACAAAAGAAAACACCACAGAGGAGAAAGAAAAGATCAATTTACGAACTGAACATAACTTCACCTATCAGAAGGAAAAGAACTAAAATAGCTGCAACAGCAGAGGCAGCCAGAAAAATATGGGCAACCCTAGAAGCACAAGTTGAGTTCCCAATCCTTGCACTGAGGCCAAAGGATGCTCCACAAAGGCCAGTTGAGGAAGAACCTAGCATTGAAGGACTTTTAGAAGAAAACAAATTATTAAAGGAGGAAGTCCAAGTACTTCGAAGGGAAGTGGAGACATGGAAAGAAACCTGCAGAAAACAAGGTGAGAGGAAAATGTATACATTGGTGGAGGCTGCAGACCAGTTGGAGGGATCGAACTCTACCGAGCCTGGCAAGGAAGATGAGTGTGTGATCTACCCTACCTGTGGGGAAATATTCAAAGAGACAGGCCACAATATTATAATGCGCACCTACACAGTACCACAGTCAGCACCCACAACAGAGGAAAATGCAGAAAAAGAAGATGTTTCCACACAAGAACCAGCATCTTTAAACATCCTTGTTGAAGTTGCCACTAATTCTGTGGCGGAGGAGAAAAAGGATGAAATCATGCATGATGTCGGGGACAAAGATTTCACTATAACCCCAGAATGCTCTTAGGACATAGAGATTGTAGAAGCCGAGCCACAAGCGCAGGGCATTGATAAACTTGAACAGGGGGCTGCAACACAAGAACTAGCAAACCTGAATATACTTGTCCAGTCAGCTGAACAAGTGGGAGAAGAACTTGGGATGGAGGACACTCTGGAACTAAATGAAGAGCTTTGCACTGTAACCCCAGAATGTTCCCATGATGCAGAGCTCATAAAAGAAGAATTGCAACAGTAGGAGGATGAAGAGGTAAGCAAGGATGTTGTTACACAAGAACCAACATCCTTGGGAGTTGCAACAGGGATTCCTGAAATTCAATTAGAAGATAACCCCGGGATGGATATCATACCCAATACACAGTGGAGCAAGGATGAACAAGCCTTAGGTGACACTGAGATCCTTGAGGAAGAGCTGCACAAAGGGGAAGATATTCAATCTCAGAGGCAGGAGAACAAAGAAGACACTGTTACACAAGAACCAATGTCTCTAAGAGCAATGAATGTATCTGCTGAAGAGAACCCAGGGGATGTTGTTGTTACACAAGAACCAACAACACAAGAATTGAATTCAGAAATGCAGGTTGACCAGGAGGAAGACACTGTCACACAAGAACCAGTGTCTCAAAAAGCCATGGATGCAGCTGTTGATGTTGTTGTTACACAAGAAATGCAGGTTGACCAGGAGGAAGACACTGTCACACAAGAACCAGTGTCTCTGAAGGCAATGAATGCAGCTGCTTAGGAGAATCCAGGGGATGTTGTTGCTACACAAGAACCAGCAACTCTTGAACCAAATTCAGAAATGCAGGTTGAGGAAGAAGGAGACACTGTTACACAAGAACCAGTGTCCTCACAAGCCATGAATGCAACTGCTGAGGAGAATCCAGGGGATGTTGCTGTTACACAAGAACCAGCAACTCTCATAGTAAATTTGGATATGCTAGAGGACACTGCCCCACAAGATCCAGTGCTTCTACCTCTTAGAAATTTCATTAATTTGGACTCAGAGCAAGAAGGGAATTATAAAAAGGAAATTTTAAACCTCACAACAGAAGTCTCAGCCCTGAAGTTGGAAGTGACCAAATAGAAAAGCCAGTTGGAAGAGCACCAGACAAGTATGATTGCTTTGAGTGAGCATAGAAAAATCATTAAAGCACTGGAAGAGAGGTGGGTTGAAGAACGTATGGCCCATAGAATTAGGGAAGAAGAGCTGCAGAGCAAGTTGAAAGAATTGAAAAAGTTTCAATCTATGCAACGAGAAAAAGAACAGATGTACACACTCTCTCAAGAACTCATGGGCACCAGGAAACCCTCTTCCTCTTATCCAATGTTCCTATTTGAGCAATTTGTTTGGTTTAAATTGAAGGCTGTACAGGAGGGAAGATTGTTCGAAATCACAACCTCAGCAAAGTTCTTGGAAACATTCTTTGGAAGCAATTTTGAGGAGCAGAACCTGCTGTGTGAATTATACCTGCATGAAATGGCTTACCCCCTAGACTGCCACTCAAACCCTGTTCCATTCACAGGGGATGTTCAACTCAGAGCCTTTGCCTCTTTTGTGAGTAATCACATTCAGTGGGAAAGGTCTTTTCATACCTTTTCCCATAATGAAGGCCACACTAACTTATGGATTCGAAGTGAACCCCAGAATCCTGGAATTCTTTTGGCACGGTACAGAAGTTTTCTTTCAATACCCCCCCAGGCACAGCATATCATGAGACTACAAGAAGAAGTGATCTCCACCTGCACCAATTATATTTCCAGACATCAGCAGGTGGCATTGGAAGGGAGTAAACATAGATGGCAGGCTGCCTCCTCTGCACTTAGAAGCCGGGATCCTTACTATTTCAAAAATTTCAAGCAGGCACTTTCCAGAGTCAAGGGCTATGTGGGAAGCATGAGGGAGTGTGGATTTGATTGGTTGGTTTTGAAATTCAAATTTCCCCTCATTTGGTGGCCAGCAAAACCGTATAATATAGATTTTTCCTTGACTAGGGTAGAGGAGCAGTGGTGCTGGAAGTATTGGGTTACTCATAGAGGCTTTTTAAGGGAAGATGAGGTACCTGAGTTTCCCTACAACTTCTCCTCCCTCCATGAACACAGCTCAGTACAGGACTTAGAATCCGAATGATGCAGGTTGTTGCATGAGGACATGCAATAGGATAGTTGGGGGGAGATGCTGAGCCTAGGAATTGCCCCTTTTTTACCATCTTCAATCACCTTTTCTTCCCCTATCTTACATCATTTAGCATGCTAATCAGACCTGTTGTCCTTACTTTCATCCCCAAACTACCAAGGTATGACTGATCATTGCTTTATCTTATTAATGCTTATGATTGTGATAATTAAAGTTGTGTATCTCTCAAATGTGCTAACATGTTATGATTTATGAAGGCAGTTTGAGATAAGTGGATTGCAGGTGGATGAGGGCTGAACAAATATCAAAGAAAGGGATATTCACTGCTTAAGAGACCCTCAGCCCCCGATCATCAATGAAGGCACGTGGTTTTAATGTAATATCCTAGACCGAGCTGTGACAGTGCAGCTGTAATAGAACACGCTACATTGCTGCTCAAATATAGTCGTGATCTGAAGAGATTGCTACACCTGGGTGAGTCAACAGCCTTCCCGCATTTTCCATGTCATTATCATACCACGTTTTGTAACAGCCAGTATATTTAGGGCGCCTGAAGATCAGAGATCTTCATGGCTGCCCTTTAATAGGATCGAAGGTTATGATTTGTAGGTATAAATAGGAGGAGCTGTTTCGACCCAGGGGGTTGGCATATAGATAATTCATTCATTGTATTGATAGCGGAAGCAACCTGTAATCATTATTTCTTTCAATACAAGGAGTTACCTCTGATTTAAGGGAGTTGTATGTTGTTCATCCAGCGTCTCTGTGTGATGGTTGGGCCCGCCTTCCGCAGAGATTGCTGAGTTAAAGTAGGATTTCTGAATTCATGGTTGTGTAATGCTTTGTTGATCATATTTCCTTTGTACGCATCGGTAGTAGTGTGGATTTACAGTATAATTGGGATCCCATTTTCTTAAATATTGGTAATTGGTACAGAGTGACAGTTGATTGAATAGATAACTTCCTTTATGCAAATTGAGTGGTAGTTGTACGCAGCTTGGTTCATCCTGTAGTTTCAATTGTTATCCTACGAATCCTTGCAATTTATCTTTCATGTTATGATTGTTGATTTTCATTCCTGCAAGTTAATTCCTTCGAATAACTGAACTTAATCCTTTGCAATTGAATTTCTAGATTAATATTTAATTTATGATTATGGCTTTCAAGAGTAATTAGATTGAATGGGCAGTTTAATTGTTCTGAGTTGTGAATAGGATTTCCTTTTTATCTACAATTTCTGTTTGCATCTTAGATCATTTTTCTGAATTACAGGTAATTGAATTTGTAGTATTTAGAAGATGAATAGGATTGCACAGATTCTTGGGATGAACATAGTTGTTAGAGGATAAGAGTGTTCAATTACATTGATTTGGTGTTTAACGCATATACTGTGCATTTATCCTTTGAAATAAAAGACTTTCTCGGGTTGACAATAAATCTCATATGCTCTGTGTGTGTTGATAATAATCTATCTGCATATAGGGTGCTCGACAGTATGAAAAAACAAGTACTTCAAGTCTATTTTACAATTGTTGTTGGGGATTTGATGTTAGTTTTCTCTCATGAGTTTGCTGATATTAGATTTTGTGAATCATTGGATATTTTAGAAGCTATATCATATTATGGAGCTCAAGCATTCACTCTCCATGGTCTCGGGACTTCTCTACCTTTCTACTTGATCACATGCTCATCTCCTCACAGTATTAGTAAAGATGGAGACATCATGCCTTCGCCTGGACACTTGATCCTAACACTTGGAGCTGATTTTACCTCACATTGTTTGATGTTCAAGGCTACAACATATTAGTTACTTGGACTTACCTCACATGGTTTGAATTCTCAAGAAATTTTTCTCTCTCATCGATTGATCTCAGTTTCTCTACATGGGTCCAGTTTTCATCTTCCAACTGTTTGTGTTCCTGATTCAGTTTAGCATATTCCTCTTCTTCCAAAGAAGAGGAAAATTCTTCCAGACATAATCATTTAGTTTGGAGAGGTTCACATGCATAGTCCCGAGATGCTTATGCACAAAAGAACCAAGATTCTGCATTACTGCTCCACAGAGTTGCAGATTGCAGCAAAATTTCCTAATTCCTGCTTATTTTGAGGGGGGGGGAGGGGGGGGTTCCCATGAGGTTTTCCCCATTTTCCTTATTGTATTAAGCATCTTTTATTTCTTTCAGATTATATGGGTGACTTTTGGCCTATTTTCCAGGGCCCAAGTTATCCAAGTTGAATTTAAGGGGGGTGTTAGGGTTATTTAATCCTCCCTTGACCAAATATAGTCTAATTGATCATCTTGCCTAACTTAGGAGTCATTTACTAGAGTTTGGTGCTTCCGTGAATATTGGTGCCATTGGTGACATTGGTGCCATCTGTGCCATTGGTGCCACTGATGTCATTGGTTCCATTGGTGTCACTGGTGCCAATCCCTACATTCTAGGAGCCATTCTGAGTGCCACCACCGGCCTCCATCAATTGGTTGTGGTAGGTAGGCAGTTATGCTGTGTCAACCTCCGGTTACAATTAGTTAGATCACTCTCAGTTAATCTAGCTCTAGTTTTGCATGTCTGCATGGGTAGTGGCACCTTTTCCACCTACCTCATTAGTTAATTGTTTGTAGAACTGATTTAGACCTCTTGAGTTAGACTAGTGAGCTCCGACAGTGATTTAGACACACCTAGTTAGCTATTCAGTCAACTTTAGTTAGCTATTCAGTAAGATTGAGCTGGTAAATTTGAATCCTATCCATGGCATTCAAATTCTATTTATTGTATAATCATTGTATTATTCATTGAATGAATGAAGATTAATGTTGTAATTAACTGATCAATTATTATCATATTTGTCTTAAATTTGTCATGTTCAGTGTACATTGTATTTGATATTCCACTGCATAATTCTACTTCTCAATTGCTCTCATTTTCTTGTAGATCAATGGTTCATCGGTTCCATTGGTGCCACCAGTGCCATTTGATGCCACCGGTTCCATTTGGTGCCACGGTGCCAATCCCTACATTCTAGGAGCCACTCTAAGTGCCACCAGTAGCCTCCATCAGTTGGTTGTGGTAGGTAGGTAGTTATACTGAGTCAACCTCTAGTTACAATCAATTAGATCACTCTCAGTTAGTCTAGCACCAGTTTTGCATGGATGCATGGGGAGTGACACCTTTTTCCACCTACCTCATTAGTTTAACTGGTTTAACTTATTGTAGATTGATTTAGACATCATGAGTTAGACTAGTGGCTCCCATGTAGTGATTTAGACACACTGAATTATCCAGTCAGTCAGGTTTAGTTAGTAGATTTGAATCTTATCCACATGATTTGAATTCTCCTTTTTGTAACACCATTGTATTACTGTTGAATGAATGAATATTAATGTTGTAATTAACTGATAAATTATTGTCATATTTGTCTCAAAATTGTCTTGTTCAGTGTACATTGTCTTTGATATTCCACTGCATAATTATACTTCTCAATTGCTCTCATTTTCATGTAGATCAATGGTTCACAAATTTAACATGGTATCAAAGTCTTGTTCATGCTAGAAGCAAGTCTTGTCTGATCTCCATTGTGCACCAAAAGCAGCTGAGTTTCCACATAAATCTTGCAATCTTTGCCTTGCTAACTCTGGATCCATCTAGAGAAGTCTTTGCAGGTGTGACCGACTTTGATAAAGTGCACATGTTGAGGTGGAAAAGCTTATACTGACATATGATTTCAAATTGAATTGGTTTTGCAGTGTTACTTGCAGGTACCTACGTAAATTATTGAGGAATTGATTGATCAACATGCAGAAAGATGGATTCTTTAGCTCTCGTACCTTGAATCCTTAAACCCTTCAACTATGTTGATTGGAGGGCAGATATGCAGGTATCCTTGTGCAATCTTGGCATGTTTAGTATGACTATGGACAGAGAAACTGAGCCCCAGCAACATGTTGAGAAGAACAAATTTTTCAATCGGCTTGATGAGGCCTTCGGCTTCATGTGCACTCATATCTACCAGGATATTTTGTTCCACCTTGAGGGACTAAGGACTCCAAAGGAAGCTTGGTAGAATCTTGATTCTTTGTTTAGAAAACAATATGAGCTTCGATGGCACATATTGGAGAATGAGCTCATTGCATTACAGCCCAACGATTTTGAATCTATTCAGCAATTCTTCACAAAATACAAGTCACTAGTACTGTAATGTAAACAATGTGGAATAGATAGAAAAGATGAGCAACTGCTTCTATAAGTATTGAGAAATCTTGGCTTGGAGTACTTAGTCTTTGTCTCTACATTCCGCTCCAAAAAATCTTCCATCCCTAATGGGAAGATGCCTTCTCTAGATTCTTTTGTTGAGTCCTTAATACTAGAGCAAGATAATATGGTACAAACAGGATTGATTCATACCTCCAAGAATCAAGCACTCTTAGTGACAGACTCAAACAATGCGCAAGAAAGAGGGAAGCACAAAGGGAAGGAGACCAAAAACATTGATTCAAAGCCAAAGGAGAATCAGGAATATTTCGATGGAGCCTCAGGTTCTAGGAAAAAGAAGACTAAGTGTCCATACTAAATGAGAGGCTTTTGTCCAGAGAGCTAGTGCATGAAGAAGACCATCGACCAGCTCTCAACACTCCTTAAACAAGACAATATTTCCCTTCCATGAGGATCAAAGAAGTTTGATGCTGGACAACCGACAAAATATCATGAGAGGTTCCAGTCCTTGAAGGAAGACCTCACTCTGTCAAAGGATTACTTGATATATTCTAGAGCATCCAACCACATGGTTGCCTCCAGGGAATCCTTCAACATTCTAAATCTCACAAGAGGACCTAGAATTCATAAGGGAGATTACTACCAAATCCCAGTTATTGGGAGAGGTTCTATTAAAATCCAGCATGGAGATTTCAAGAATGTACTCTATGTGCCCTCTCTTGCAGCAAATTTTTTGTTTGTTTATCAGATGACACATACTGGCTCACCAAATCAAGTTGTATTTGGTCCTGACTCAACGAATATCTCAGATATCTCAACTAGGAAGATTATAGAGAAGGGTGTTGAAAACCATGCCTCGAAGGTATATGAATTATCACACTTTCGGCTATACTCAGCTCCAGCACAATCTCAACAGCCATTCGAAAGGGAAGGTAAAAACTCTCTTTCATATCCATTTGCATATAATGATATGTTGTCTAAAATTTCAGTTTCTGAAGATGAGGAACAAGATCAGCATGATCTTAATATTGAGATTGTACCTCAAGATGATCTATATCCATATCCAACTCTTATTTCAAATCTGTTGAGGCCTGGAAAATCGCAGGTAACAACAGTAGGGATTCTCCCCAATAATCGTTCCCAATTAGCTCGTTATTGTTTGGTATGGGGAATCTATCTGGTTTACGGTCCGGCTACCATAGGTCAAGTAACGATTAAAGCTTATTTTACCGGTTGCGACCCGGTCCACCGTTTAAGTGTATTTTTTTAGTTTTATGTTTAGTTATGATATGCAAGTTCCTAGCTAAGTGCAGTCGATAGAGATAATGAAGAGTGTCACAATGTGATGCGCAGGTTCTTACCTCTCGTCTTACCTCTTTCATTTCTAAATCATGAACAGAAAAACAAATTATACTAGTGCTAACTAAAACTATCTAGCCTATCCCCAGGGAGCAAAACTGTAATTAATAATGAGTAATGTATTGTATAACATGCATTTAGAATACTACATATAGTTGTTCTGTCACATGCCCCAATTTGCAAAAACAATTTAATGTTATTAAGGAACGTTATGTTATATTTTATGCTAAGTTTGTAATTGATGACCAAGTGCGGTCAAGAATAATTAATGTATTTCAGAATATTTTATTTATAAATAAATCAATGATGAGACAACAGCTTAGGGAAGTTGTTAAAAGAGTGTTAACTGGTCACTTGGTGGAGGAGACTAGGTGGAGAGTATACTGACAAGTGGCAGCATCATCAAACTACTTCTAACTGTTGCAGGTGGCAACTTCCCTATATTTGTGGTCATGATTCCCCAAGAAAGTGGAATTGGAGCAGGTGGCTCATTAAGTAAAAACTGACCCAGAAGACCTAGGCATTATTATAAAATTTCCCATTGAAGACAGCTGAGGCTACTCATTTTCTGGAAAGGTGATCATTCAATGTGAATGAAGTGCACATGAGAAATTCGATGGAGGGGACTGATTGAAGTGAGTTTGAGGGGTTAACTGCTGAAAACTGAACTTATGCAGTTGTTAGGCTGAAGTTCTTACTGATGTAAGCAGGATTGAATTACTGCTGTAATTTGACCAGTCAGGAGACAGAAGGTCTTAAGGATACATCCTTCACCCAGTACTCTACCAGGAGGACCAGGAACAGGCTCAGGGGTCCTGAGGAAGTGCAGACTAAGATTTCTCCAGGAGTTGGTTGGGAGGAACAACCTCCTTAAGCTGTTGTCACCTCATTATTTGATAGGTTTTTATTTGTTTATTTATAATTTATTTACTATTTTCAACAAATGTTTACTAGTTTTTCAAAGATATGCATGTTATTGTTTTGCTAGGGATAGGTAGATTATAAGCAGTAGTATTTATGCTAAATGAGAAGTAAATAGAAATAGATTACCATACTATATTTTTCCACGCCTTGTATAGGCAGTACTCTAGTACAGCTGGTTGATTAAGTAGATGTGATGATTCTTTATTAACTCTGAATGAAAAACGTAAATAATTTCTTTTATAGTTTGCATATGATTCATTCTTATTCACAAACTATCACTTAGGGTTAGAACTAGATAGTATTCTATAAGTTTTTATAATAACTTATTCCAAGATCATATTTGCTTTATGCACTAAAACAGATCTTTTGCTATAAACCTCAAGTCAATTTACCTCGGGTTACGAAAGACAAGTTTCATCTTATTCACAAACTTGCATAAACCTACTTTTAAAATAAAATTTAGCAGCTATAATTATTATTTATAAAAAGTAAAAATAGAAAAGCAAAACCAAAATTTATTCTTGTAAATTCCATATTTTTCCAAAATCATAGGGTATTTTAAATATTAACCCTTCTGAGCAAAACAGAATACTAATATTACTCTTTAACACAGTAAATTTTCCAATAACACATTGCATTATAAATCATTATAAATTACATGATAATAAATTAAAATAACACTGTAACAATTTGATAAAAACAAAACCAAATAAGAGTAATGGCTTATGTCCTTTATAATAATAGGTCGAGGCTCACGCCTGTTCAAAGTTTACATTATCCAAAACAGTAAATAAAACCATAACCATTATTTTTCCTTACAAGTGGAAAACCCTATATCTTTTTACAAGTTTCGACTGAGTAAAACAGTCTTTTTCTTCACCTGTGAATCCCTTTTTAAAAACTTAATTAACCAGACAAAGGTCGAACAGCCTTGTCATGGCTTAGAGCTGAGTTCTAACAGGAGAGAAAAAGAAATTTACATCGTCATCGCCGTAAAGGCACTGTCACTAATGTTGGAGACATTTACCACCATACACACTCTTTTTGGTCAAATTGGCCTAGTTAAACCACTATCCTAAGTATAATTGACATTAATTGACATCAGTGGAGCATTAATTGACATCATCCAGTCACACCCACGCCTACCTATAGTCAAGGAGGCTAACTTAGACTTCTCCTACAGTCAAGGAGGATAACTGGAGCACTCCGAGGGTGATCTGAGTGATATTAATGCACCTAATTGCTAACTAGTGGTTACAATCAGTTCAACCAGTCAGTTAAGGTGCCTCCTCTCATTAAATATATTATTTAATGATTATTTATTATTATTTAATGATCTAGAGTCAACAGGGGCACCTCCACCAACTTCTGATGATCAGTTCAGCTTCAGTTAACCTCATCGGGGTTCATTGAAGTCATTGAAGCACTAGCACTTGATGGTTGGCTTGCTATGACATGTGTTTGATCTCTTTCAGTTGAGATTTAGTCATTTATTGCACTCCAACTTTAGTTAGGGTTTGGTGAGTCAATTAGGGTTTTGGTCAAGTGGTTAACTAAGTGTGAACCAATGGCTTACAGTCAGTTAAGCTATACTTACTCATTGAATTCGAATGACCTCCTTAGGTATTCAAATTCATCATTTGATTCAAGCTATTGCTTGACATTATTATTGTAACTATTCATTGTTTATTGAATATACACAGAGGAAACCATTCTGGTTCTGATTAACACCATTTCTGAGTTATTTGTTGATTATTTGTTCCTAGATCAATATGCAAGATTAATATGGTATCAGAGCATATGGCGAGACGAAGATCTATCTCTCAAAAACTATCTTTTTGACAGATTTCTGCATGAAAAGTGAGCAATAGCTCAAAAATCCAGCACTGCACCAGAAGCCAAGGCTTACCACTTAATACCCCAAGTAAAGAACTTGTTGATCAAGCTTGCTTGATTGACTATGCTGGGTGTGATGAAATCCTAAAATGTTCAGGTTTTCCAACCTTACGGTGCCCCTTTTGTTTTGATTTGCAATTTTTAACAGGTGCAATTTCGAATGGACTCATGAATCCCTCTTCTCACCCCATTCACAAGCTATTCGAAATGGAAGTTGAAGATGATTGCATCTCTGAAGAGACAAGGTCTCTATGAGGTGTCTATTGGACTTGGAAAAGAGTCTTATGAGAATGATAATGACTGGCTAAATGATGGTGATAGAGCTTTTGGAGCAATATGTCTGGCCCTTTCTCCTAGCTTGCGCTACCTTATTGGTTTTGCTGAATACCCAAAGGATCTCTGGACAAAATTGGATAGAGCCTTTGGCAAGCAAAATGAGGATCATAATAGCACTTTGGAGATCACATCCAGCACCACAAGAGTTCTTTACTCAAAATTCTCATCCTCTACTCTCTCTGATGAAGTTGTTCAAGATGAAGATGAAGCAGAATCTTCTACACATTCAATTCGAATTGAAGAAAGTCTCCATGCAGTGACTCCTTCTCCTGATGCTCCGAAAGTTCATTAGATATCTAATATCTCATCTCCTCATATTGCTGAAATAGGAGAATACATTCGAATCTCTGATATTGAAGAAAAATACTGCTGCACTTCCATGCAAACATTCACCGGTGATTTTCCTTTGAATTCTGTGCAAAATTTACCAGTAATTGCTTCCGAAAGTGAAGAGAAATTTGATTTTTCTCCCTCTAATGTTGCTGCTGGTGTGCAAATATGTAAAAACTTGGATATTTTGGAATAAATATCAGATTATAAGAGTGACACATTTGCTCCCCATGATCTAGATCTTCCAGCAAAATCTTGCAGGATTGCATGCACAAAAATTTAGAATTTTGAAGAAAAAGACAACTGTGCATCCACCGTCTCGGTTGACCATAATTTTGGATCTGATATGAACCTTATTGGATATGATATGATCTTATTTGGATCTTATCTGATATTTCTTGGTTCAAAATTTCAGGTTCATAAACCTTCAGTACTGCTTGTAGCTGTTCTCATCAACGGTGTGAAGAAACAAGTACCGCAAGTCTCCTACAAAACTGTTGCTGGGGATTTGATTTCATTTCACAGTTTTGGATCTGTTGTGAACTTATTTAGATTTGATTTAATTTCTGATCTGATATTATTTGGTTCATATTTTAAAATCCAAGAGCTTTCAGCCATACTTGTAGCTGCTCTCACCAATTCCAGTGTGAAAAATCAAGTACCGCACTTTCTCTTCAAAACCGCTGATGGGGATTTGGTGTTAGTTTCCTCTTATGAGGTTGGTGATATTTTATTTGGTGAATCATTAGCTATTTTTGAAGCTATATCAGATTATGGAGCTCAATCATTCGCTCTCCAGAGTCCCAGGGCTTCTCTACCTTTGGTCACATGCTCATCTCCTCACAGAACTAGTAAAGAGGAAGACATTCTGCATCCGCTTGGACACTTGCTCCTAAAAATTGGGGCTGATTTTACCACTCATGGTTTGCTGTTCAATGCTGCAACATATCAGTTTCTTGAGTGTTCCACACATGGTTTGAATCCTCAAGAACCTTTGCTCTCTCTTCAGATGATTTCAGCTACTCTACATGGGTCTAGTTTTCACCGTGCATCTATTTATATTTCTAATTCAGTTGAGTGCATTGTTCTTCTTCCAAAGTGGAAGATTCCTCCATACATATTCATTTAGTTTGGATTCATAGGTTCACATGCATAGTCTCAAGATGCTAATGCATAGAAGAACCAATTCTTGATTTACTGCTTAGTTTGAGGGGGGGTATTTTTCCCATGAGGTTTTCCCCATTTCCTTGGTTATATTAAGCAGTTACTTTATTGTACAGGGTGACCTATGGCCTTTGTAGCTGGGGCCCTATCATTTTTATGCATCTATGTTTTCTAACTCTTCCTGAGTATAGCTTAAGGGGGGGTGTTGGAGACATTTACCACCATACACACTCCTTTTGGTCAAATTGACCTAGTTAAACCACTATCCTAAGTATAATTGACATTAATTGACATCAATGGAGCATTAATTGACATCATCAAGTCACACCCACGCATACCTATAGTCAAGGAGGCTAACTTAGCCTTTTCCTACAGTCAAGGAGGCTAACTGGAGCACTCTGGGGGTGATCTGAGTGATATTAATGCACCTAATTGCTAACTGGTGGTTACAATCAGTTCAACCAGTCATTTAAGGCCCTCCTCTCATTAAATATATTATTTAATGATTATTTATTATTATTTAATGATCTGGAGTCAACAGGGGCGCCTCCACCAACTTCTGATGATCAGTTCAGCTTCAGTCAACCTCATCGGGGTTCATTGAAGTCATTGAAGCACTAGCACTTGATGGTTGGCTTGCTATGACATGTGTTTGATCTCTTTCAATTGAGATTCAGTCATTTATTGCACTCCGAATTCAGTTAGGGTTTGGTGAGTCAATTAGGGTTTTGGTCAAGTGGTTAACTGAGTGTGAACGAATGGCTTACAGTTAGTTAAGCTAGACTTACTCATTGAATTCGAATGACCTCCTTAGGTATTCGAATTCCTCATTTGATTCAAGCTATTGCTTGACATTGTTATTTTAACTATTCATTGTTTATTGAATATACACAGAGGAAACCATTCTGGTTCCGATTAACACCATTTATGAGTTAATTGTTGATTATTTCTTGATGAGATTGATTATTTGTTCCTAGATCAATGTGCAAGATTAATAACTAAAACCCTATTATCACGACTTCTTTAGCCTTCAAGAACTTCCACATATTTACCCTTAGGGTTTTCTTTACAAAACAAAACAACACATAGAACAAATTAACAAGTAAAAACCCAGGCCAAGTTTCTTTTAGCAGCAAGTATCCTTATCTATCAACCACCATAATACCATTGCAGGAGAAGACGAAGACCCATAGGGACTTCTCTTAGTGAACCTCTCACATAGCACATGCGATCGTGGGATATTAAAGAATACCCTTAATTTCCAGAGATATTGACCCAAACTCTTTTTGTTAGAACCCCCTCCCAATACTTAAAACCTCCTCCCCACCCCTTTTTATACCTCAATCCTTATAAACCACCCTACTCACCCCGACCTTAAACCCCTCATCCCCCCAATACCTGCAATATATTGGTTCAATTTTTGATAATTTTAAAACCCACAATATGAACTAACGTGATAGGATATTGGTCAACAAGTGAAGCCCCCATTGAGAAGACCCTCAGTTCAACCAAGGCTTACCAAGGTGTGTGGCCATTAAAGGAGAGGTGTTCTTGCAACCAAACCCCAACCTCTATGAGAGGAACCTATGCAGAGAAACCAGCATTAGTACAGCATTAAAATGTATTTAAAACTTAATATACTGAAAACTAAAAGTCGTTACCAATAGATTACCTACTTTATCGTTTAGAGAAACCAGTGGTTGCAAGCAGCTGGAACAGTTCGATAGCATATGGAAGAGTAATTCCACGGCCGATTCTAATGCACTTGATTCAACTAAACCCTGAGTCACAACCTGAAGGAAAACGAGAAATCACTCCAACCTGAATGAAGAAGCGCCCTTTTGCAATCTCGGTCCACTATAATTCAGTCTTAAATCTAACTCAGTCCTCGAATCCTTGAAGAAAACAAGATACTCCATTCAAAGCATGTTACAGCAACCTTAAAGCACCGAGAATCCACCTCATACCCTCACCAAAACAAGCTTACGGTGCCATTTCGAAGGGCAGGTTCTAAACAAGAGTTTTGACAGAGTCGTGGCAGCCACGAGCTCGTAGCTCGGCCGCACTCATTGAAAAGGTTGTGCAATGCAAAAAGAAGGGTTAGGGTATTTCCTTTTAAGTCAACGCGATCTGTGGATAAAACACTTCCACGTGTCCACCGTAAATTTTTACCCTCATGGATGGAAATGCAATAGTTGATGATGCAATTTCCAATCTGCATAAAATCATTACAAATTATAATAATATATCATTTAAACAATGTAATTGTTTTGATTTCGAATAATATAATATACCTTTTTATTATATCGATGCCTAGTTTGTAAACCATGGAATAAATAAATGGATTTTGGTTTAGGGTTATTTGTTTATTGGACAAGATAGGGTAGTATTTGCTAACTATATTTTATATAAAATATAAACCACTTTGAGAAGGGAAATCTAATAATTTTCTTGAAGTAGTCTTTTGTATCTTATAGAAGGATAGTAATTGTTTGACTAGGTCCCAAGCAATGATAAGATCTTTTATATTACATAAACCAACAACCATATCTCAAGAGAGTTATAAAACAACTTTGTGGAAAAGTGTAACTTATAGTTAAAGGGTACACCAGGAAACGAGGTATAAAATATAGATGAAAAGACTTCAAAGTAAAGTTTGTAAAAGTTTGAAGAAGAACTCTTTCAACTAGGAAGGAAATCTTGGACCATTACTTTCGATACAGTGTGTATTTTGGGAATATTAGTAATCACAATCCATAAAGCCCAAGAAGAAATCTCAATGTAATTCTAGTAACCTAATAATGAGTAAATAGACAAAAGAGAAAATAATTTGGATTATTCATGGAGAGGATGTTGTTATAGAGCCCTATAATGAAGGTAATTGTGATAGAAACCAAACAGTGTTGAGTGGACTAAGCATTAAGCTGCGAACTTTGTATCTTCTTTTAGATCACAGTTACTGTAAGTATGAATACAAGTATTCTTTAGAATTTAATCTTAATCACCCAGATGTTTTGATAGTAATCAATATTGCAATTTAACACATGCATATGTAGTTTGTTTAAACTTCATTATGGAGTTTTAACAGTAAAAGAAATTAAGATCAACATTACCTCTTATGGGACAAGCTGCAGTTAAAAAATTCTAAGTCTAGCATCATAAACATGCTAGAGAAGTATCTTCTTGACTTGAATTTAAATATTATTTTACTGGAACATACGGTTACCTGCTAAACCTATAAGGAACCATTAGTCCAACTGTGTTAGCTTAAAGCTAAGTAAGCTCCGGTATCACATAAGAACTTTTCCCTACTTGACAAAAGAAATCAACAGTATTTTCTAGAATCAGTAAATTGCAAGTTCTTTCTATTTTATGGAAACTTGCAACTGCTAAGTTGAAACAGTATTAACACAGTTTTTAAAGACAAGCCTCTAGATAATAAAATTTCTTATAAAGAAGTAATCTTTGTTTCTCTTTCAAATTGTTTTATCATCTGCTGACAGTTAAGGGTATTTTAGCAGTGACAATTGACATTTTTTGTCAAATGAAAAATTTTAAATTTTTATGAATTTTTGAGTTATTACATGTTCATATTTCAAATACACGAATATAAGTAGACAGATAACCAAAAAGATAGCTCATTGCCAATTAAAACATTCGTTATTTAGATATGATATGGGAATTTCATCGAAATAAACAGGAAAACATTCACAACATGAAATAATTTATGAGTTGGAACGATCTCACAGTTCATAGAAATAAGCTGAAACAGAAGTAGTTCACATTCAACCAGTCTATGGAAAATATTTGAAACTCCACAGTGCTTTCTCCAGCCGCAAATATAAACTCTTTATTATAAGATGAAATAGTTCTTCTTACAATAACATTACACAAAGATAGTCTGAAAAAAGGTCCCTCCTTACATCTAATTTACCTATACTTATACATACAGCCAAAACTCTTGAGCTACCTTCTTTGCCCTTTGGGATTCCCCTAACCTTTCCTTACCAAAATTTTGTCCTTTAGCGTATGAACTCATAAAAAGATAAATACAATATATTACATCATTAATCAATTGTTTGTAATAGTCTAACTAGGATGGCTCAGCTTGCTCATTCAGAAAATTCTTCCACGCATTGGCATCTGCTGCTATGTTTTCAAAACCAGAAGGTTCTAGAAATCTGATAGTAAATTCATGCTTAGCAGCTTGAGCTTTTATACCCGCCACTCTGGCCGGAATCAGGTGAAGTTGGTCTTCAAGTAAGTGACTGATGACTGTCGCATGTGCTATTTCAATTTTAAGCACCTCTTCATCTAATATCTTCACTAGTTGAATGGAATGTTCGTCTTCGTTGCATTCTTCCTGCAATTGTTTCAAAAATATTTCATGTTTGGGTAGCACCTCTAATATCCTGCTAGCAGAGATATGACATCGATTGTAAGTTAGGAGGACTCTTCTGCAGAATTCTTCACAGGCACTCTTTGTCTTCCTCACTGTCTTTACTAGCTCTTCTGTTGCTTTGCTAGCAAACTCGATCAACTCATACTCTGACTTTATTGTCTCCAGATCTTTAATAGGTATGTCTATGGGAGATTCCTTATTTGTTTCTACCCATGTCATTCGTCCCTATATAGTTTCCAGTATATCCTGTGTCTTGTCCAAGAAGTAGGAAGTTGTACTTATAATTTCCTCCAACCTTATTTCTACATGTTGAACTTTTAACCTCTCTTCCGCCATCTGAAGCTTTATTTGATGAATCTTATTCCTCAATATAAGAGCATGCTTTTTTAAAGGTTCAACATCTATTTTCTGCTCCATAGCTTTCTTCAATGAGGCTTCCAGTGAATTCTTTTGATCTTCCAATGCTACTACCTGAGTTTCATACAACTTAGCTTTCCCTTCCGTTGTGGTCCTTTGTACTTCCAATTCTGTCACTTTATCCTCTAACTTTCCCTTTTCTTTATTCAACTCTTCAATCAATAATTTTAGATTATCCCTTTCTGCCTCCAAAACCTGATATCTCTACTGGAGTTTCCCAAAATCTACCAGGGTGACCTTAGCCTCCTTTTCTATATTGCTTGTGGATAACACCAAAGCATCTTTATCTGCATGTAGAGTCTGGCACTCTGCCTTGGATACCTCAACGTCACTGATCATATCTTCATATTTCCTCTTCAAACTCTGACTTTCACTCCTCTCTATCTTCAAGGTCTCTTTCAACTATGTGACCTTCTTCTGAGAATGTTCTAGATCCGTCATTATTCTATCCACATTATCTTCAATGGCTAGGGGTAGGGCTACCCCATCCCTTACCATTAATCATGGATCTTTGTTGGTACCGTTAACCACTATTTTATCGGTCACCATCACTCCTATCTTGCCTCCAGTGTTCACCTTTTTCTCTATTCTTTTAACTATCCTCTTTTTTACCTTGTCATAGAAAATGGTGTTTAAATCGGGCACTTCATCCCCTCCAGTGGGAATAAAAGGAATGAACTCAATCCCATGTATTGACAATGGATTCGTTCTTGCTATACTACTAGATGGAAAAGCAGGTTCGAATGGATCAGTATCAGACTGAGCCTGTCCTTGATTAGCAGGGTCTTGTTCTTCTCGTGTCTCTTCTCTCAATTCTTCAAATGCCTTTTCTGCTTGCTCTTTCTCCTTATTAACGTCTTTTAATCTTAATCCCTCACTTTCTTTCTACCTTCTCTATATTTCTTCTTTTCTTTTCTTTTCTTTTCTTCTTCTATCTTCTTTGTCGCCTCTTCAGCTATCTTTCTCTTTTCTTCTTCTTTGGCTCACAACCAGTCCTCTGTTTCCTGTGCTAACCTATGAGATTCTTCCCGCCTTTTCTTTGCTTCTTCTTCTTCTTGCCTTTCCCACCCACAGTAGTTATCTTTTGTTTGAATCTTCTCCTCAAAGTTGTCATGGTTTGAGCATTCTAGAAGATATCTTCATCATTATCCCAGAAATATGTATACTCAAAATGCACTCCAGTTGCTGTGCAATAATCAACAAATTTATCCTCAGAGTCATTCCTATGGAAACTCATTTCACCGAAGAGAAAATACTCTAGTTCATTAACAAATTCTGTTGCATTTTTTACCTTGGAAAATTTGTAACTCCCTATAAAAAAGGGAACTGCAAGATATACTACCTTCTTTTGCTCAAAAAGGAAATTTCCCACTCCGTCAATGTACAACTGTCTCACAGCCTCTTTATGGATCACATAGTCTGTAGCATACCTGGGTATAAGGGACGGAGCCTTGAACCACCATACATTCTTAAATACAAGCCCTCTTCTGTCAAATAATAGTTCTCGTTGTTTTGCACAACTTTCAGAGCTTTCTCTGACATACAATTACATTCAACCAAGAAAATCAAAGTATACAATGGCATAATCAAATTCTCACAAATATCCTTGTAATGATTATAATATTTGTGAGCCCAGAATAATTTATAGGCAACATACATAGGGGCCTGGTCTTTATCCCATTGGCACTTCAATGTTGGGAATGGTTGAGTACATAAAATGCAATCAATCAATATCGAACTCATATAAAATTTTGTCTTCTTCTGAGACACTCATCCCAATGCTGCACTTATATAATTTGACAGGCTGTTGGACACCATATTTTCCCAATTAAAGATCGTACCTTGGGTGGCCACAAAAAATATCACTGGTACCCAACCTATTTTAAAGCTTTTTCCATTAGCCCTCTCGAAAATTATGTTTAACATCAAAGCAATGAACCTGTATGGAGTGCGGAGGGTTGATGTCTCGTACTCTCCGAAAGGCCTCGTACAGAAGTTTTTCCCTGGGATCATCATTTTTTTTATTGTTTCCACCATATCTAGGTTGAGCTCTTTCAACCAACTCTCAATCAAATAGGTTTGTGGTGTTGGTAAATTATAAACCATGGATACATAGGATGGGCTATATGCAGCGTAAACCTGCCTCTCGGTGTTGTCCAGTATCATCCTCGTTACATCTGCCCTTGGCAGAATCCACCCTAGCACCTCTGAACAAGGGAAAATTTCAGGTCTGGTAGCTACTTGCATAATGGCTGATCTCTCAATATTGGAATATATAGGCATATCTTCAAATCCAGCTTCTGGAACACTTTGGTATGAAATAATTTTTGTATACCTCTCCCCATTTATACTCCGGCTCAATTCCAGTAATGGCTTTAGTATCTTCATAAATAACCTCAATTCTAGTTATTATCTCTACTTCTGGTTCTTCCTCAGCTGCTTGGGCCTTCTTTTTCTGCTTTCGTGGCATATTGTTGTGCTGATGATTAGCCTGTATTGATCATGCAAAAAATAGCTTTAGTCCATTTGCTTAAGCAAACTATCTATTGAAAGCAACAACAAACAACCAGAATATTACCATCCCATCAATATGCATGCTGAATAATTTTCTTTTATCAAAACCAATGGTTCTTTTGGATGAGAAACTCTAAAGAATAGGAAACTTCTAAAACCGATCTGCCCTAAACCTGCGAAAAACTTCTGCTAGGGAAAACTCTAGATCTTCACAACAACCTTGTTTCTCTGGGTAGAAAACTTGACTGAGGAAACAGAAAGAATCCTTAAATTGTAGACTGCTAAAAACCCCCAAAACCCCTTATCATCTACGCACCCCTCCTATATCCCATGGAAACACACCTTCACTTAAGACATGGCCACGCAGCCTAGGGTTTAAAATGATGTAAGAATGAAAGGGGCGGTGCAAATGGCGAAACGCTCGTCTGCACCCTACCCTTGCTTTCCAAACAAATGTCAACGATGCACTCATGTCCACACAAATACCGGGTGAGAAAATAACCAACCGAATGAAATGGCGCTCACAAATAGACAGGTTGAATCCTTAAATAAAGAAAACCCACCGCTATTCAAAACAAAATACCCCGCAGGAAATAAAACCCTATCAATACATGCGGTCGAAAACAAATTATAATACTGGGCATATAAAAATTGGAGCGAATCCTACCTGGAGACAATATGGCGGGTGACCTGGACAGACAACAACCTCCACTGGCGAATAATTTGTATAGGTGATCAACAGCTGCGCAGACTCAAATGGGTAACCTACACGGTGATAATGACACCTCATCCAAACTCTATGGTTTTATAAGCCCAGCCGTGGGAGGAGTCAATTAACGTGGTGGGAAAGAAAAATTAACCCACCGTCAGAGTCATGCTCCTGTGAAAACCTGCAATATTAAATGAACTCAGCGCTTCATACCCGGAACATCGAATGGAAGAAACTCATCGGTAGACGAAACTCTAGCTTATCTCGATATCGACGAGAACAACATGAGATCGTGAATAGATTCGGCACTATACCTTCACAACGTCGACTGGTAACACCACTAACTCCTTGGCTTATTCCAACAGACACAACCGATGGCGAGATCCTTTCACCAACTTAATCGGATATCAGAGAAGGATAGGCAAAAGGAGACCCAACTCATTGAAACCGCTCTAGACTAGGCTTCCAAAAGATCGGCAAAGTGCCTCTAATACAATAGATGAAGCGACATCTGATACATCGAAGAAAACCTCGTAAGGCTCCCGATGGGCATATCGGGAAGGTAGTAAACTGTGCATCCGATGCATCGAAAAGCTAGTCGACTATGCATCTGATATAAGCAGACAAAAAACTCACTTCTTTCAAAAACAACAAGCCACGGGAAAACTTTGGCAAAATCATGGAAATCCTGACGCTTTCTAAATACTAAAAGATTAAGGGGGGACCCTAAAAAATAAAAAAAATTGGGGAAAATAGTTGCAACTACAACAATTGGGGACTACCCTGTGGACACAGATCTCTAAACAACTTATCCTTTGAGATAGCAAACTGTTTCGGTGGTATCACTTTATTAGATTTCTTTAAGATATCTGGATTTCTAGAATGCAAGATTTATGAACTTTAAACATTGATGATAGTCCAAATTTAAGAAAGGGGAACCAATATTTTAAAGTCTTGATAACTCTTTAGAGGCCGAAGATATGAAGTTTATTTTACCTCTTCCTTTAGATAGCTTCTAGCTAAGACACCACAAGATTTGTAACAGGTGGTAAACAGATATATCCGTTTGTTCCTCATTCCCATGCCAACTTGCATTCTCTTGATGCTTCTGGACTTTTGTCCTTTTGAGTCCTCCTTAATTTCTTTCTTTCTGAATTTTAATTCAGGCCCCTCTATCCATAGTGTCCTTTTGTGTGAGAGATATTTTGATTTCAACTCACGGATGGAGAAGAACTTTTAGTAATCTTATTCAAACTGATTTTTTGTTCAGTGTATGTTTTGGTACATATTTGCTTCTTGGGAGATTTTGACTCTTGTTAGCCTTTTGTCTTTCGACTGTGGCATGGGATCATTTAAATATAATACATTGTTTACCCTGCTTCCTTTCCATGGGTCTTTTGTTGTTACCCCCTAAGGACCGTCTTTATTGTGAAATGAATGGAGCCTCAAAATAGTATTCTATACTTTTCTATCCTTAGTTATTTTACAGGGATTAAGCAAGACTTCAATGTGTTCATAATCCATTCAGATAATCTGCTAGTCTTGAAGAATCTTTAAACATTTTGTATGGGTAAAGAGCAGGAAGTTTTTGATCAAAGATTTTAGTTTAACCAGAACTCTAGTGAACTCCAAAACCAAAAGTCGTGCTGATTTATTGAAACATAAACAAACCAACATTTACAAGCAATCAAAACTTCAACAAGTAAAAGTAAATCAACTAAAATTAATCTAAAGCAAACAAAACAAATCAAAACATTTATTTATGTACAAGAAAAAAAATCAAAACCATTAAGAAAAATAAGGCTTGAGAACTAAACCATTTACTGGTAAGTTCTCCTCCCACCCTTGTAAGTCTCACAATTTGTAAGTTGAGGGGCCTATCTTCTCTACAATCTGAAATGGGCCTATCCACAGTTGCTGAAATTTAGTGTGCTTTCCCTTCTCGTCATGCGGGTGATCCCACTTAAGAACCAAATCACCTACCTCGAATTCCCTTTTCCCAGCTTTGGGTTTGTCAAACCATCTCTTCACAATTTCTTGTTGATGTTTAAACCTTTCTCGTGCTTTGGACCTAGACTCCTCTAACTTTAGTAGATTGTGAATTTGGATTTGCAAAATTTCATTATTAGTACCCCTAAAGTCTTGGGCTAGTCTGGAAGATGGAAACCGAATATTAGGAGGTAAGATAGCTTCTTTCCCATAGACAAGAGAGTAGGGTGACACACCTAAGGAGTTCTTGGGTGTGACTCTATCAGCCTAGAGTACATTAGGAAAATCTAGATGCCAGCTCCTTTGATTTTATATAATTGTTTTCTTTAAAATTCTAATCAGGTTTTTATTTGTGGATTCTGCCAAACCATTTCCTTACGGATAGTAGTTTACAAAACAGTGTAGCTTAATTCCCTTTTCATTTATGAATGCAATCAATTTAATAGATGAAAATATGAAGCATTATAAAAAACCAGGGAAATTGGAACCCCAAACCTGGTCATAATATGATCTTACAGAAAGTCCATAACTGCATCTTCATTTACTTTACGTAACGAAATGGCTTCTACCCATCTGGTGAAATAATCGGTTGTCATCAGAATGGACTTATGTTGCAATGAATAATTTGGATTGATCTCTCCAATAATATCAATCCCCCATTGCTCGAACGGTTCCAAGATAATCACTGGTTTCAATGGTCCTACTGCTTTGGCTTGCCTCCCACCGCTCCTTTGGCAAGTATCACACTTTCTAACATGAGCATGAGCATCTTTAAACAAAGTCAGCTAGTAGTATCCGGCTCTGAGAATCTTATGTGCTATTGTGTCTCCTGAAAAATTACCTCCAGCAGGTCCATCATGTAATTCTACTACAACCTTCTTTGCATCTTCATGTCCCAAGCATCTAAGAAAGACTCCATCGTAATTCTTTCTAAAAAGCACTCCATCAATGATATAAGGCTGATTTCAAACGTAATGCTCTTCTTTGTTTGGGATTCTAGTGTTCCGGCAAATATCCTTCTTGTAGATAATGAATCAAATCTCTATACCAGGAGTCTGGAGCTATGAATAGAGGACATACATCCACCAAGTGTAATTCAGCTTCATTATCCGAGCTGTTATCTTCATTGTTTTGACTCTCAGCCATCAACTTATAGATTCCTTGTCCTTTAATTATGGTTGTTGGTTTGAATTCAAGATCATATTCTTGCAAAGCAGTCACCCAGTTCCCTCTTCTTTCTCCCAATTCCTTTTGTACAAAAAGGGATCGTACCTCTAGGTGTGGGACTATTACTTTGGTACGGTTCTTAAGTATGTACGGCCTGAATTGCTTCACCGCCTTAAAAAATACATAAGCTTGTTTATCAACTGTGGGATAGTTCAATTTAGCCCCTTGTAGACCAGTGCTCATAAATGATATGGGGTATTCATCTCCCCCTTCTTCTTTCTGCGTAAACACTACTGCTAATGAATCATCCAAAGCAAAAGTGTAAAAGATAAAATCCTTTTCAAAGTCAGGACTTTTAAGTGATGGTGCATGAGCTATGGACATTTTAATCTTATCAAATGCACCCTTCTCTGAATCACTCCACTTGAATTGGACACTTTGCTTCACCATTTGTTGCAAACGTTTGACGATTTGAGCAAAGTCTGGCACAAACCTTTGCATGAAATTTATTGTCCCCATAAAAGATTGCATACCTTTTTTATTATGGGGCAAAGGGATCTATTCTATGGCTTTAATCCTTTCCGGGTCTATGGAGATCCCTTTTTTAGAAATAACATAACCCAATAGCTTTCCTTATGTGACTGCGAACACACATTTCTTAGGGTTTAAAGAAATGCCATATTTCCTACAACGCTCAAAAATTTGTTTCAAATGAAATGCGTGTTCTTCTCTTTTCTTCGAATATATCAGAACATCATCTAAATAAACCACAACACTACGACCAATCATACCACGGAAAGCTATGTCCATAGACCTTTGGAAAGTTTCTCCAGCATTAATGAGTCCAAAGGGCATCCTCCTATATGCAAAAGTCCCCCACTTAGTTCTAAAAGTGGTATTGAGCCTGTCTTCTTCTGCTACAAGCACTTGGTTATAACCTGAGAAACCATCTAATAGAGAAAACAGTTCAGAACCTGAGACCATTTGTAGTATTTGTTCCATGGGTGGGACAGGGTAATTATCTTTATCTGATGCACGATTTAGATTTCTGAAATCAACGCAAAGTCTAATCTCTCCAGAATTTTTCGCACTGGTAAAAATGTGGAGACCCATTCTGAATGTCTGAATTTAAATATGATTTTAGCATCTAGTAGATTTTTCACCTCACTTTGAAGTAGGGGCTCTAATTTGGGATGCATCTTTCTCAGAGGCTGCTGATAAGGTTTAACTCCAAATTTGATTGGAATAACATGTTGTATAATTTTGGTGTCATAAGTTTTTAGGTCCTCGTAGTTCCAAGCAAATACATCTTTGTATTGTCTGAATAAACTAATGAATTTACTCCTCTCGACGGGTGAACAACACTTCCCCAAATTCACATATTTGGGTTCAGCCTCTATCCCTAGATTTATCAGCTCAAATTGTAAAGACGAGCTATGTGTCTTGACATTCACTGGCTTTCTGAACTTGTTGTCTAAATCAAACATCTGTTCCAAAGTTCTGACTCCTTTCGGAATGAAATTTCCATTCTGCAAGTCTGCTTGATGTTCTTCATCATCTATTATGTCTCCTTTAAATGTATCATTATTCATTAAACATTCCAATATTTGTTGATCATCATCAAACACCCTTATATTAGTGATGTTGTCTGGAACAAAAGGCCTGAAAAGCAATTCAATCAAACATCTATTATTCGTAGGTACCAACCTTGCAGCTGATGTAGCTAACAAGTCAGTTGCTGCATTTTTTGCTCTAGGAATTGAAGAAATATTGAATGCATGAAAATTTATTAATAAATCCCAAACTTCATTTTGGTAAGCCTTCAAATGCGGTGATATGCAGTGAATTTTGTTCAGGATTTGTTTAACAACAATTTCGGAATCTCCGTACACTTTTAGATTTTTTACTGTTAATTCTATTGCTTTTTTCAATCCCTGGACTAATGCTTCATATTCAGTTGTGTTATTTGTGCATTCAAATTCTAATCTACATGAAAGAAAATGTTTATTTTTTTCGGGATCAATCAGGACACAGCCAGCTCCTGATCCTTCCAACGTTTTAGAACCATCGAAATAAACAATCCAAAAACTTTCTACTCCTATTGAATTTGAATTACTAACGACATCTAAAACTAAATCTACTATGTTACAATCAAGCTTATCAACCTGTGAGAACTGAAGGAGATCAGGCTGGATATTTGATATATTGTTGGTTTCTTCGACTTGGTAATTTCTTGGTTCCAGTTCAATAAAATAGTTTTCCAACACAGAGTTTATTGGTTCATTCTTGCCTTCCAACTGAGTCACGTTATACTTCATTTGAGGTTATCTCAACACCTTTATTTGGTTCTGACATCCTTTATAGGGCAACCACACATGTGACCAATCTGATGCAAAATGTCCTTCTAATTTTGCTGACCAATCCCGACTCAAAACCAAACCATAAGCATGTTAAGATCCCTTGTCAACCCCCCTCTTTATTTTGTTGGTATATTTTGTTGGACGCATATGCTTTGTAAGTCATCCCATTAGTATGATGTATTATCCCACATTCATGGTGAGTAAGTAATAGTTGTTAAGTCGTCTAGTTAATAGGTTGCATTATCCCACATTCATGTGGAGTAATAGTTGTTTAGATTAGACTTAGTATATAAGTATGTGTTGAGGGTAATGAAAGCATCGAAGAGTTATTTTGTATTGAGCTTGCTCAAAGGAGGTTTCCCCATCGAAGTGGCCCGTGATCAATAAAATCTCTTTTGTGCTCCAATATTTATGTTATATCGTGCATTTTGATTGTTCATTGCAGGAGGTTCTCCACATCTAGTATCAGAGCACTTTCTTGGGCTCGTTGGGTGGCATTTCGGGAAAAAAATTATGCCATGCTTCCTGGCTCTGTGCACCTTACAGTTGTTCTTCTTCTTGCAGCAATATTATTCATTCGGATCAGGGATTAAACCCTATATGCTTAACTATGGAAGTACTTGGGAATAGCCCTAAAAATCATTATGAGGAGTACCACAGGAATGCCGAAGTAGTTGGCCATTGAGAGGACATGCCAAGCGAAAAGGGAAACGACCCCCACCAGATTGACTAGATTCCCATCCATGAGGAAAACCAAAGAGCTGTCATTTTTGGCCATGTGGTTAGCAGTTTTACCTACGCCATGAAGTGAGGGGTACTGCCCCAATACTCAAGCCTGAGATAGCCTTGGTGGTCGAGTGACTACCTTTGAACCAATAGGAAGCCTAATATACCTGGGGTCCATCTCTATTTACAGTTGATAACATGCAGAATTTCAGAATTGTCACAGATCATTTACTCCATTTCTTGTTGATAAAACGCAACTTCTAGCACTGCCATAGATCAGTTCTTCAGAAAAATAAAAAATAAATCAATAAATAATTTTTAAAAAAAGTATAATTTTTTGTTTTTCAACCATTTTCCTTGAAATTTCACTATCACCCCCGTGATACCATTCTACATATTCCTTCATTGAGGCCCTTATCCCCAATTTCACTTCCTCAAGGCTGAAATTCCACATTTGTCAATTTTTAGAATTTGTCATAACTTCTCTAATTCTCACCCAATCGCCTTCAAATTTTTCCACGGTGTTCGTTTTCAATTTCTGCTTCATTGTCCCTCTTTGCCAAATTTTTCAATTCCTTCATCCCACCTCTAAAATTCCCATTTTTTGTTTCGTGTCCCTAAAAAAGTGTCCAAAAACCCGTAAAACCCCAATTACCCCCCCAAATTTTTCCCAAATCAAAAATCTCATTTTCTAAAACCCTCTCCATTTTTGTTTGTCTACCCATTGTTTGATAAAAAATAAAAATAAAAAAACTGCTTATGGTTGTCACCCGCACCGGAGCAAATAAACAAATGGAAGAAGAACTTGCCGCCATCAAGTCCAAACTTGAGGATATAGATCAAAAAATTCTCGGCCTCCAACTTCAGTATTCACCCATGAACAACCGCCACTAGCTTGAGTCTTCTGCAGACACTGGATTCTCATCATTTAGCAACTTCCACGGGCCGAAGCTGGATTTTCCTCGCTTCAATGGTGATGATCCAACTGGATGGATTTATAGGGCAGAACAATATTTCAGTTTGCATAACACTTTTGATGTCAATAAAGTCCCCCTTGCATCCTTTCATTTGGAACATGAAGCACTTCAATGGCTCCATTGGTACATCAAGGCTCATGCCGAGCCAAACTGGACAGATTTTTCCCAACTCCTCTTGCAGCGATTTGGTCCTAGTGCTTTTGATGACTTCATAGGAGCACTCACCAAACTTCTCCAAACTGGCACTATGTGGGAGTATCAGACAGAATTTGAGAAACTCGTCAATCACACATAGGGATTGCCTGATGCATTCTACCTCAATTGTTTTATCAGTGGTCTGAAGGATGCAATACGCTCTGAGGTTAAAATGTTCTGGCCCAACACAATGATGGAAGCCCTCGGGTTGGCTAAGATAGCAGAGGAAAAGATCCGGGCTCAACAATGCTCCAAATCCACTCTTCTTCCATTCATACCTATGGTTCCTCAAAGAACCCAAAATCATCCAACCCCTAGAACCACTCCTATTAAGCATTTGTCTGAAGTAGAGATGCGGGAACATCGAGGAAAAGAGCTTTGTTATAATTGTGATGAGAAATTCACCCAAGGACATAGATGTGTTGAGCAAAATCTCTATCTCTTGGATGTGGATTCTCCACCCGCACCTAAAAATTTTTATGATGCTCAGGATGCCATAGATGATGATGGTGACATTCAACAACTTCCTGCTCTAGAGGACCAACCAGAGATATCTCTCCATGCCTTAGCTGGAGTCACCACCCCACAAACCATGTGGGTCGGAGGGTTCTTCAAAAAACTCTCTCTTACAATACTCATTGATTTTGGTAGCACTCACAACTTCATTGACCCGAGGATCGCCAAACAGGCTGATTGTTTCATCCATCCTTGCTCCAGCTTTGAAGTCATGATTGCCAATGGGGGAACCTTACCTTGCAAAGGGAAGTATTGTAATGTGTGCATCTCTATGGGGGATTATAACTTGTGCTCTAACATGTTTGCCTTGCCCTTAGGCGGATGTGATGTGGTTTTGGGCTCTCAATGGTTACACACACTTGGACCCATTTTATGGGATTTTGCTGAACTTTGGATGCAGTTTTCAATCAATCGTACCAAACACACATTACGGTGCTTACAACCAGGGTCTCTTAGCCTCATCAGTTCGCATCGCATGGAAAATCTTCTTAAGAAAAGTTCACATGGTGTCATCGCTCAGCTCCATTTCATTCAGATGCAACCTGCAGCAGTCTCAACTACTCCATTGGATCTCCAACAAATTTTGGATCGATATGCATGTGTTTTTGCTGAGCCAGTGGGATTTCCACCTTCCCGACCCGAGGACCATCATATTTTTCTCCTTCCTGGAAGTGTCCCTTCCAACATCAAGCCCTATCGCTACCCATTTCACCATAAGACAGAAACTGAGATGCTTTTTTGCGACTTACTCAAGCAAGGTGTTATTCACCCTAGCACTAGTTCCTTCTCTTCACCGGTCCTTCTAGTCCGGAAAAAAGATGGGTCATGGCACCTTTGCATCGAATTTCAAGCACTTAATCACATCACAATCAAGGATAAGTTTCCAATTCTTGTTGTTGATGAGTTTCTGGATGAGCTCCATGGTGCTCATTTTTCTCCAAGTTGGATCTTCGTTCTGGGTATCACCAAATTCGGGTCCATGCGAACGATATCCCTAAAACAGCTTTCCGCACACATGATGGCATTATGAATTTTTGGTCATGCCATTTGGCCTCACAAATGCCCCTTTTACGTTCCAAGCATTGATGAATAAAATATTTCAGCCCTACTCGCGAAACTTTATTCTGGTCTTCTTTGATGATATCCTCATCTATAGTAAAACCTGGGCTCAGCATCTCCAACATCTGGATCTTGTACTGCAACTTTTCTGTGATCATCATCTCTATGCCAAACAATCTAAATGTGTTTTTGGGTAGAAGGAAGTAGAGTATCTCGGGCATATTGTTTCAGCACAAGGGGTTCGTGTCGATCCTGCCAAAATTGATGCCATAAAAAATTGGCCACCTCCTCAGACCTTAAAGAGCCTTCGTGGGTTTTTGGGACTTACTAGCTACTACCGCAAGTTTGTCAAAGATTATGGGAAGATTGTAGCTCCATTAACAGCTCTACTAAGAAAGGATGCTTTTTCATGGACACCTGCTGATGCGTGTGCATTTGAGAAACTGAAACAAGCTATGTGTACCACACCTATTCTAGCTATGCCTGGTTTTTCCAAGCCCTTCACTATTGAGAGTGATGCTTGCAACAATGGACTTGGTGCTATCCTCCTTGAAGATGAACATCCCATTGCATTCACCAGCAAATCCCTATCTAGTAAGAATTTAGCCGCCTCTACATATGAGAAGGAAATGATGGCTATTTTGCAGTCCGTATAGAAGTGGCATCCATACCTTAGGGAATCATTTCTGCATCAATACTGATCACCAGAGTCTAAAATATTTCCTGGAACAACAAGTCTCATCCCCAACACAACAAAAATGGGTTAGCAAACTCATGGGTTATGACTACGAGATCACTTATAAGAAGGGTAAGTACAATCTTATGGCAGATGCTCTTTCCCGCACATTTGATGACCATGCTTCTCTTACAGCTATTTCTATGCCTATTTCAAATTGGTTACAATATGTTCAGTAAGGTTATGTCAATGACTCTTCCTTATCTCAAAGCATCCAATAGTTGGCCAGTAATCCTTCTCTTGTACCGCATTACTCTTGGGATGGTTCTTCTCTATGATACAAGGGTCACTTGGTGCTTCCCCAAAGCACAGATCTTCACCAGGCTATCTTCTATGAACTCCATGCTTCTCCAACGACAGGGCACTCTGGGTTCCTCAAAATGTATGAGCAGGCACGATGTAACTTCTTTTGGAAGGGAATGAAATGAGAAATTCAACAGATGGTTGCTGAATGTGATACCTGCCAGCGCCACAAGGGTGAAACTGCACTCCTCCCCGGCTTGCTCAAACTCTTCCCCATCCCTACAAGGATTTGGACAGATATTTCGATGGATTTCATTGATGGGCTCCCTAAATCTAGAGGGAAGATTGTAATATTGGTTTTGGTTGATCGACTCTCCAAATATATTCATTTTTGTGCTCTCAGCCATCCATATACTGCTTCCTCAGTCGCACAAATTTTCATGGACCAGATATTCCATCTTCATGGCATCCCTTCTTCCATTGTCTCAGACCGCGATGCAACTTTCACAAGTCATTTTTGGACCGAGCTCTTTCGCCTCACTGGAACCAAACTAAAAATGAGTTCAGGATATCACCCACAAACAGATGGTCAAACTGAAGTCACCAACAAATGCTTGGAAACTTATCTTTGTTGCTTCACCTCTGAACAACAACATCAATGGGCAAAGTGGCTCCCTCTTGCTGAATGGTGGTACAATACTTCCTACCATACTACATCTAAAATGGCTCCATATGAAGTTGTTTATGGGTAGCCACCCCCAGTGCTCCTTCCATACACCCCCCATAGTTCACCAGTTTAGGCAGTTGACATGGTTCTGCGCAACCGTGATCAGATTCTTCACATTCTGCAAGAGAGTCTTCATATGGAAAGAAATCGCATGAAGCAGCAAGCCGATCAACACCGTTCTGAGCACACCTTTCAAGTAGGTGATATGGTTTTTCTTCGTTTGCAGCCTTACAAGCAATCCTCCCTGAAACTCAAAGGGCATCAGAAGCTAGCTCCGAAGTTGTATGGGCCATATAAAGTTCTTCAAAAGATTGGGTCTGTTGCTTATAAATTGGAACTTCCTCCTTCTTCTCGCATTCACCCAGTCTTTCATGTCTCTTGTCTCAAGAAAGTGATTGGATCCAACATCAAAGCACAAACTATTTTACCAGAGCTAGATACGATAGGCTCCATCATTTTGGATCCAGCGGCCATCCTCAATAAGCGCACTCATTAGCTTCGCTCTCAGGCCATCACAGAGGTCTTAATTCAGTGGCATGGCATGCAACTAGAGGATGCTACATGGGAACCACTCCTTCAGATTCAGCGGGAGTTTCCACATCTAAAGCTTTGAGGACAAAGATTTTTCTAAGGGGGAAGGGATGTTAAGAACCCATGTCAACCCCCCTCTTTATTTTGTCGGTATATTTTGTCGGACGCATATGCTTTGTAAGTCATCCCATTAGTATGATGTATTATCCCATGTTCACGGGGAGTAAGTAATAGTTGTTAAGTCGTCTAGTTAATAGGTTGCATTATCCCACATTCATGTGGAGTAATAGTTGTTTAGATTAGACTTAGTATATAAGTATGTGTTGAGGTTAATGAAAGCATCGAAGAGTTATTTTGTATTGAGCTTGCTCAAAGGAGGTTGCCCCCTCGAAGTGGCCCGTGATCAATAAAATCTCTTTTATGCTCCAATATTTCTGTTATATCGTGCATTTTGATTGTTCATTGCAGGAGGTTCTCCACAAAGCATCTGGGATATCTGCTACAACAATGTCTATGTACTGACATACCCTCTCATCTGCGGACAAACAGATCAGGACATCTTCCATTTCTCCTATCACTTTCACTAATCTTCTATCTAATTGAAGAACTTGGCCTGTAGTTGGCTTAGGTTGACCATTTATTTGCTTGCAAACTGAAAGTGGCATGACATTACCTGATGCTCCTGAGTCCACCAAACAATTATGCACATTGTAATTGAAAATCTCAAAAGTTAGAAGAAAGGCTGGAGTTCTATACTTAGACTTTCCTCCTAAACTTGCTTCACCAATCTCCTCCTCAGGTTGGTTATCATTCTAAGGTTCTTTCACAGGTGTTTCAAGTGCGTTTAAGAGATTTTCCTTTTGTTGAGGTAGACTGCACATTTCAAACAAAGAGATATTTGCTTTAGCCTTTTTAATGTCTTCCACAATGTCATATCCCATTTCATGCTCAGTCAAATTTTTCTTGAAGTTTTCAGCTTTATTTTCAGTAGGCTTTCTAGGCACATTGACTTTCTTGGGGCTCTGGCTTGAAATGACAAACTCATGAATGTTAACAATTGGAGTATTATTCTTCATTTTCTTCATGTTCTCTTGAAGTTTCTTAATCCTGGGAAGTATTAAGTTATCTTCTTTTAATGGATTTTGACTTCTCGTTGTAACATTTGTCTCTAATATTTCTTCTTCATCAGGGAAACCTTCATCTTCTACATTGAACATAGAAACACAATCCCATAAGACCAAAGTGTCTTCCTCTTGGGTCTCTATTGGCTCATTAACCTTCTCTTTCTCATCTACAGTTTCTGTCAACTTGGAATCCAACAATTGATTCATTACTAAGGTCATGGAATTTATCCATTGTGGGCAATTTTTTTTATGAATGAGGCTGCTGATGGAATGCACAGAAATTATCCATGCCTACATCTATCAAATTCAAGGCTGAGGGACTATGTGGGGGAATCTTAGGTTGACTGTTATCATCTCTATTTTTATAATAAGGCTTGTATTGTTTATGGGCCTCCTTCTCTTTTTCCAAATCAATCACCCTATTTGACAACTTCTGCATCATCTTCACCACTCCATCTAACTCCTGTGACTGCTCATCTTTAGGCTTAGTTAATAATAGAGGCTTTTTGTTTCCATAAGTTTTTCTTCTAACTACACAGGATAGTGGTCTATACTCTCCATTTCCGCCTCCACCTTCTCAACTTCTTCATAAGTATCTACCAAAGTGGGTCTAACCGATCTCTTGACAAACATGGCTAGATAAGGCCCAAGAGCTGAGGTATAATACTCAATTAAGGCATGCTCAGATGGTTTGTCAGCTGCATCAAAGTTGTTTAGGTAGGAAACAAACCTCTGAGTGAAATTATGTACCCATTCTTTCTTTTCCTTCTTTAGGGCAATTAATACTTTCATTAAAGTTGCGTGAGTTTTTTGGATTCTATATTTGTTTCTGAATAGTCTCTCAAAAATATTCCAATTTGTGATTGAGTTTGTTGGCAGGGAAAAATACCATGAAGCTAATTTTCCCTTTAGTGTATCTAGAAATAATCTGCAGACTACATCTTCGTGTTCTGTTGCTTGCAATCCCTCTAAATCTAGATAAAAACTCTGCAAATGATCATCCACAAGAATTCCTTCATTTGGTTCAAACTTGGGTAAATCTTTGTCAAAAATCTGAGGCATAGCATGCAATGGAAGGGTCAAGTTCAAAGGAGATCTAGACCTCCATGCAGGTTGTGGAGGTGGCTAATTTGCATTCACATTGGCCATGATTCTGATTAGAGATTGAGGAGGAGACTGGACAGGCGTTCGAAAAGGAGAACAGTGAGGGGAATCTGGCCCCAACTGATTCAGAGGTTGGACAAATTCTTGTCATGCTTTTTCTACCAATTCTTCAAGATCTTCCACCCACACTGAATCTTCTCATTGAGGACGATCTTTCTTATGATACTCTCTTCTAGGTAAAGCAGGAATAATAGGTAACCCTCCAATATTCTTTGCATATGCCATGGTAATCCTCCTTAAATCTTCAACTACTTCGTTATCAATGGGATAGAGATACCCCTTTTCTTTTTCTTCAGTAGTGGGTTTCTAAGGAAAACTGGCTTCAAAACTGTCACCAATGGAGTAATCTCGAGAAAATGAATTTCCTCGGCCAGCCATGCACTGGCGGCCCTCCTTCTAGCACCAAAACTGTTGAGGCCTGGAAAATCGTAGGTAACAATAGTAGGGATTCTCACCAATAATCGTTCCCAATTAGCTCGTTATTGTTTGGTATGGGAATTATGTCCCGTTTATGCTCCGGCTACCGTAGGTCAAGTAACAGTTAAAGCTTATTTTACCGGTTGCGGTCCGGTCCACCGTTTAAATGTATTTTTTTAGTTTTATGTTTAGGTATGATATGCAAGTGCCTAGCTAAGTGCAGTCGATAGAGATAACTAAGAGTGTCACAATGTGATGCGCAGGTTCTTACCTCTCATCTTACCTCTTTCATTTCTAAATCATGAACAGGAAAACAAATTATACTATTGCTAACTAAAACTATCTAGCCTATCCCCAGGGAGCAAAATCGTAATTAATAATGAGTAACGTATTGTATAACATGCATTTAGAATACTACAGATAGTTGTTCATATTTCAAATACACGAATATAAGTAGACAAATAACCAAAAAGATAGCTCATTGTCAATTAAAACATTCATTAATCAGATATGATATGGGAATTTCACCGAAATAAACAGGAAAACATTCACAACATGAAATAATTCGTGAGTTGGAATGATCTCACAGTTCATAGAAACAAGCTGAAATAGAAGTAGTTCACATTCAACCAGTCTATGGCAAATATTTGAAACTCCGTAGCGCTTTCTCCAGCCGCAAATATAAACTCTTTATTATAAGATGAAATAGTTCTTCTTACATAACATTGCACAAAGATAGTCTGAAAAAATGTCCCTCTTTACATCTAATTTACCTATACTTATACATACAACCAAAACTCTTGAGCTAGCTTCTTTTGCCCTTTGGGCTTCCCCTAACCTTTCCTTACCAAAATGTTGTCCTTTAGCGTATGAACTCATAAAAAGATAAATACAATATATTACATAATTAATCAATTGTTTGTAATAGTCCAACTAAGATGGCTCAACTTGCTCATTCATAAATTTCTTCCACGCATTGGCATCTGCTACTATGTTTTCAAAACCAGAAGGTTCTAGAAATCTGATAGTAATTTCGTGCTTAGTAGCTTGAGCTTTTATACCTGCGACTCTGGCCGGAATCAGGTGAAGTTGATCTTCCAGTAAGTGACTGCTAACTGCCGCATATGCTATTTCAGTTTTAATCACCTTTTCATATAATCTCTTCACTAGTTGAATGGCATGTTCATCTTCGTTGCATTGTTCCTGCAATTGTTTCAAAAATATTTCATGTTTGGGCAGCACCTCTAATCTCCTGCTAGCAGAAATATGACACCAATTGCAAGTTAGGAGGACTCTTCTGCAGAATTCTGCACAGGCACTTGTCGTCTTCCTCACCGTCTTTACTAGCTCTTCTGCTGCTTTGCTAGCAAACTCGATCAACTCATACTCTGACTTTATTGTCTCCAGATCTTTAATAGGTATGTCTGTGGGAGATTCCTTATTTGTTTCTACCCATGTCATTCTTCCCTGTAGAGTTTCTAGGATATCCTGCGTCCTGTCCAAGAATTAGAAAGTTGTACTTATAATTTCCTCCAACCTTATTTCTACCTGCTGAACTTTTAACCTCTCTTCCGCCATCCAAAGTTGCATTTGATGAATCTTATTCCTCAATATAAGAGCATGCTTCTTTAAAGGTTCAACATCTATTTTATGCTCCATAGTTGTCTTCATTGAGGCTTCAAGTGAATTCTTTTGATCTTCTAAGGCTACTATCTGAGTTTCATACATCTTAGCTTTCCCTTCCACAGTGGTCCTTTGTACTTCCAATTCTGTCACTTTATCCTCTAACTTTCCCTTTTCTTTATTCAACTCTTCAATCAATAATTTTAGATTATCCCTTTCTGCCTCCAAAACCTGATATCTCTGCTAGAGTTTCCCAAAATCTGTCAGGGTGACCTTAGCCTCCTTTTCTATATTTCTTGTGGATAACACCAAATCATATTTATCTGTCGGTAGATTCTGGAACTCTGCCTTGGATACCTCAACTTCACTGATCATATCTTCATATTTCCTTTTCAAACTCTGACTTTCACTCCTCTCTCTCTTCAAGGTCTCTTTCAACTGTGTGACCTTCTTCTAAGATTGTTCTAGATCCATCATTATTTTGTCCACATTATCTTCAGTGGCTAGGGATAGGGCTACCCCAGCCCTTGCCATTAATCATGGATCTTTGTTGGTACCGTGAACCACTATTTTATCGGTCACCATCACTCTCGTCTTTCCTCCAATGTTCACCTTTTTCTCTATTCTTTTAACTGTCCTCTTTTTTACCTTGTCATAGAAAATGGTGTTTAAATCAAGCACTTCATCCCCTTCAATGGGAATAAAAGGAATCAACTTAATCCCAGGTATTGACAATGGATTCCCTCCTGCTATACTACTAGATGGAACAGCATGTTCAAAAGGATCAGTATCAGACTGAGCCTGTCCTTGATCAATAGGGTCTTGTTCTTCTCATGTCTCTTCTCTCAATTCTTCAACTTCCTTTTCTACTTGCTCTTTTTCCTTATTAGAATCTTTTAATCTTAATCCCTCACTTTATTTCTGCCTTCTATGTATTTATTCTTCTTCTTTTCATTTCTTTTCTTCTTCTATCTTCTTTGCCGCCTCTTCAGCTGTCTTTCTCTTTTCTTCTTCTTCAGCTTGCAACCAGTCCTCTGCTTCCTCTGTTAACTTGTGAGCTTCTTCCTACCTTTTCTTTACTTCTTCTTCTTCTTGTCTTTTTATTTTATCAGCGTATTTGCCTTTCCCACCCACATTAGTTATCTTTTGTTTGAATCTTCTCCTCAAAGATGTCATGTTTTGAGCATTCCAGAAGATCTCTTCATCTTTATCCCAGAAATATGTATACTCAAAATGCACTCTAGTTGCTGTGCAATAATCAACAACTTTATCCTCAGAGTCATTCCTATGAAACTCATTTCACCAAAGTGAAAATACTCTAGTTCCTTAACAAATTCTGCTGCAGTTTTTACCTTGGAAAATCTGTAACTCCCTATAAAAAAGGGAACTGCAGGATATACTGCCTTCTTTTGCTCAAAAAGAAAATTTCCCACTCTATCAATGTACAACTGTCTCACAGCCTCTTTATGTATCACATAGTTTGTAGCATACCTGGATAGAAGGGATGAAGCCCTTGAACAATCGTACATTCTTAAATACAAGCCCTCTTCTGTCAAATAATAGTTCTCGTTGTTTTGCACAACTTTCAGATCTTCCTCTGACATACAATTACATTCAACCAAGAAAATCAAAGTATACAATGGCATAATCAAATTCTCACAAATCTCCTTGTAATGACTATAATATTTGTGAGCCCGGAATAATTTATAGACAGCATATACACAGGGGCTCGGTCTTTATCCCATTGGCACTTCAATGCTGGGAATGGCTAAGTACATAAAATGCAATCAATCAATATCGAACTCATATAAAATTTTGTCTTCTTCTGGGATACTCCTCCCAATGTTGCACTTATACAAACTGACAGGCTGTTGGACACTATATTTTCCCAATTAAAGATCATACCTTGGGTGGCCACAAAAAATATCACTGGTACCCAACCTATTTTAAAGCTTTTTCTATTAGCCCTCCCGAAAATTATGTTTAACATCAAAGCAATGAACCTATATGGAGTGTGGAGGGTTGATGTGTCGTACTCTCCGGAAGGCCTCGTATGGAAGTTTTTTCCTTGGATCATCATTTTTTTAATGTTTCCACCATATCTAGGTTGAGCTCTTTCAACCAACTCCCAGTCAAATAGGTTTTTGGTGTCAGTAAATTATAAGCCATGGATACATAGGTTCGGCTATATGCAACATAACCCTACCTCTCGATGTTGTCCAGTATCATCCTCGTTACATATGCCCTTCATAGAATCCACCCTATCACCTCTGAACAAGGGAAAAGTTCAGGTCTGGTAGCCACTTTCATAATGGTTGATCTCTCAATATTGGCATATATAGGTATATCTTTGAACCCAGCTTCTGGAACACTCTGGTTTGAAATCATTTTGTATACCTCTCCCCATTTATTCTCTGGCTCAATTCCAATAATGGATTTAGTATCTTCATAAATAACCTCAATTATGGTTATTATCTCTACTTCTGGTTCTTCCTCTGCTGCTTGGGCCTTCTTTTTCTGCTTTCATGGCATATTGTTGTGCTGATGATTAGCCTGTATTGATCATGCAAAAAATAGCTTTAGTCCATTTGCTTAAGCAAACTATCTATTGAAAGCAACAACAAACAACCAGAATATTACCATCCCATCAATATGCATGCTGGATAATTTTTTTTTATCAAAACCAATGGTTCTTTTGGATGAGAAACTCTAAAGAATAGGAAACTTGCAAAACCAATCTGCCCTAAACCTGTGAAAAACTTCTGCTAGGGCAAACTCTAGATCTTCACAATAACCTTGTTTCTTTGGGTAGAAAACTTGACTGAGGAAATAGAAAGAATCCTTAAATTGCAGACTGCTAAAAAACCCCAAAACCCCTTATCATCTACGCACCCCTCCTACATCCCATGTAAACACACCATCACTTAAGACGTGGCCGTGCAACCTAGGGTTTAAAACGATGCAAGAATGAAAGCGGCAGTGGAGACGGCGAAACACTCATCTGCACCCTGCCCTTGCTTCCCAAACAAATGTCAACGATGCACACATGGTTGCACAAAGCTTGGGCGAGAAAATAACTGGTCGAATGAAACGGTGCTCACAAATAGACAGGTTGAATCCTTAAATAAAGAAAACCAACTGGTGTTCAAAACAAAAACCTCCGCAGGAAACCCTATCAATACATGCGGTCAAAAACAAATAATAATACTGGGCATATAAAAATTGGAGCGAATCCTACCTGGAGATAGTATGGTGGGTGACCTGGACAGACAACAACCTCCGCTGGTGAATAATTTGTACAGGCGATCAACAGCTGCGCATACTCAAATGGGTAACCTACACGGTGATAATGACACCTCATCCAAACTCTATGGCTTTATAAGGCTAACCATGGGAGGAGTCAATTAACGTGGTGGGAAAGAAAAATTAACCCACTGCCGGAGTCATACTCCTATGAAAAACCGCAATATCAGATCGACTCAGCGCTTCATACCCAAAACATCAGATGGAAGAAACTCATCGAGAGATGAAACTCTAACTTATCTCAGTATCGGTGAGAACAACGTGAGGTCATGGATATATTCGGCATTGTACCTCCGCAACGTTGGCTGGCAACACCACTAACTCCTTAGCTTATTCCAACAGACACAACTGACGGTGAGATCATTTCACCAACTTAATCGAATATCGGGGAAGGATAGGAAAAAGGAGACTTGGCTCATCGGAACCGCTCCAGAATAGGCTTCCGAAATATCAAAAAAATGCCTCTGATGCAATAGATGAAGCGACATCTGAAACATCAGAGAAAACCTCGAAAGGCTCCCAATGGGCATATCAGGAAGGTAGTCAAATGTGCATCCGATGCATCGGAAAGCTAGTCGACTATGCATCCGATATAAGCAAACAATAAACTAAATTCTTTCAAAAACAACAAGCCACAGGAAAACTTTGGTAAAATCACGGCAATCCTTAAGCTTTCTAAATACTAAAAGAATAAGGGGGGACCCTAAAAATTAAAAAAAAATTGGGGAAAATAGTTGCAGCTGGAACAGAATCAGAAGCCTAAATGGGATGAAAAGTTCATTGAAGGAGCTGGGAATGTTGTTGAGGATCTAGATGATAGAAGAAGAATGAGGTCCCAGCATTAGAATGAAGTTGCACTCTCTCACATAGCTTAAACCAAGATTATTCATTACTTCTCCACAGAGTTGCAGATTGCAACAAAATTTCTTGATTCCTACGTATTTTGATGGGGGGGGTTCCCATGAGTTTTTCCCCGTTTTCCTTATTTTATTAAGCATATTTTGTTTCTTTTAGATTGTATGGGTGAATTTTGGACTAGTTGCAAGGGCCCAAGTTGTTCAAGTTAGGATTAAGGGGGGGTGTTAGGATTATTTAATCCTCCCTTGACCAAATACAGTCTAATTGATCATCTTGACTGGAGTCATTTACTGGAGTTTGGTGTCACCATGAATATTCGTGCCATTGGTACCACCGGTGCCATTGGTTCCATTGGTGCCCTTGGCGCAAATGGTGCCATTGGTGCCACCGGTGCCAATCCCTACACTCTGAGTGCCACCAATAGCCTCCATTAGTTGGTTGTGGTAGGTAGGTAGTTATTATGAGTCAACCTCCAGTTACAATTAGTTAGATCACTCTCAGTTAGTCTAGAGCCATTTTTGCATGCATGCATGGGGAGTGGCACCTTTTCCACCTACCTCATCAATTAACTGATTGTAGAACTGATTTAGACATCATGAGTTAGACTATTGAGCTTTGACAGTGATTTAGACACACCTAGTTAGCTATCCAGTCAGCTTTAGTTAGTGATTCAGTCAGCTTGAGTTGGTAGATTTGAATCCTACCCATGGAATTCAAATTCTATTTATTGTATAATCATTGTATTATTCATTGAATGAATGAAGATTAATGTTGTAATTAACTAATCAATTCTTATCAGATTTGTCTCAAATTTGTCTTGTTTAGTGTACATTGTCTTTGATATTCCACTGCATAATTCTTCTTCTCAATTGCTCTCATTTGGTTGTAGATCAATGGTTCACAAATTTCACAAACTCGTGAGTAGAACCCTTAAGAAAAAGTGTTTATTATATTGACCAAGATTCCCCAACAGGAAAACCACAATCATCGTCACACACCTTGGGGAGTGTGCCTTAGCACAACCCTCTCATGACTCCAGGTTTCAGAGGATAAACTCTAGGTAATGCCTCAACCCCTTCTAATGGAACAAGGGTCAATTCCTACATTGGCATAGTAACTATGTTGTTGTTATTGTTGTTCATAGAGCTTCATCATCTAATAACCAATTTGGGCATTGTGCTTCCTGTAGAACCATTTATCTTTCAAATTCCATGTGATCATTGTTACTTTTGTACCATTAATATCTAGCTATCACTTAGCTCATTTAACTTACGGGTTAGTCTCCAAACACAATATCATTCATAATTGTATAATCGTTTATATGTAAATACTACATCACTAATCGACAAAAAATGTAACAAGCTTCTCTATGTACCATGCACTAGGTACCTTATATATTTATTCAACCTTTTAATTTAAAGACTAGTATCCATGTACCAAAATATTTCATATAAATTTGCATGTTGGAAGTAAAAAGAGATAACAACCATCATTAACAACATAAACATAAACTTATACATAACTTCTTCTTTTTTTAACAGAAACTATAAAAGGTTTATATAAAAACAAGTTGTGCACAGCCATTCATTACAGTAGTGACATAATAGAGTATTTATGCATAGCAAAAATGCTGCACAGAGAGCCTATCCAAGGGGTTTTCCAAAAAAGTTCACATAGAGTTTGCTCAAAACAACTAATACCGCGGGTAGTGTATACCCTTACGAACTGGTTACAAATAAAAAGACAGTAAAACATTGAGCCATAACTAAAAGAAACAGATTAAGGATTGCCTCTGTAATTTCTTGGTTGGACTACGGACTCCTCCTCCATTGGGTGCACAGCTTCTACCATGGCTCCATTCACCCTGCTGCCCTGATTCATGGTTATGAAGTGCTGGAGGTCCTCCTGAATCCTGTCGACTTTACCCATGATTTCTCAAAGGTTGCTTTCATTATCATCAATCCGAGCATCGTGATTGCTGATCTGTAAAGAGGTGTAGCTCACCGTTTCTCCCATACTCTTCACCTCCCGAGCCATTTCTTTGGTATCCATAACACTGATTGCAAGCATTTCATACAGTCGCCGCCGGTTCTTTTTGATGTCCATGATTCCTGCACTATCGCCAGCCTGGGCCATTCTATTTTCCTCTGTTGAGATGTCTATTCGAGCGAATATATTATGTATAGCACGAGCAGAATTGACAAGGACACAAGCTTGATTCTCAACCAGAAGATTACTGAAAAAAAGACTGAGCACGTGGAGTTCCTGATGCAGCGAAAAACCTCCTTTCCTTTCTTGACAAACCAATGTGCCCACAGCACCTTCCTGCCACCCCGTCTAGTGACAACCTAAAACCAAACTTCTTCCCCAATTACCAGATTACGAAATTATACCTAGGTCGAGAGTGGCAGACCGCGACACTGAAAGAGAGCTGCACGAACAGGAGGAGAAGGCTGCAAGAGCAAGCCTTTCCTTCACTAAGGAGCAAGTGAGAGGGAGTGCCTGCCACGGGAGGCCTTGCAACCACCCTTCGCCAATACCTGTAACTACCTTTAGCAAAATTCGCAGAGCTTCATGAAAATCAGGGCCAAGAATTGAAACGGAGTGGATAGACATATCGCTGCTGAGAGAAGACATGACATAATGTTTGAGGAGACGTTGAGCGTGCAAGGTGGTAATACAATTAACCCAAGGCTGGATGGCCATTAAGTTTGCAGTGTCCGAGAGATGGAGGAGGCAGAAAGGAGGCCACGCGGCGTGGGAATGAGGATAGGCAGGACAGCTAAATAAATGAAGGGAGCCGACGGTGATCAACGTGGAGTGGAATCCAGCTGAAGGGTGACGCTGGGTGATGGAAGGCGGGATGGTGGGAGGGATAAGGGGCGGGGAAAAAAGAAGGAGGAGGGGAATAAAAGAGGAGGGGGAAAAGGGATAAGGAAGAAGTGGTAAGGGGGGGGAAAGTAGGTGAAAGGAGGAAGGGAAGGAGGGGGGCCAAAAGGGATTTTTGTGAAAAGAAGGAAGGAAGAGGAATTCCTTAGGCTAAGCCACATACAATGGTAATGCATAGGATACTTCCATATCAAGTGATGTAATTGTTGATGAGGATATATCCGACACCTCATTATGGGACGTATTTGAGGATGGGAGGATTCCCATTTTTCCTGAAGTGACCTTGTGGGAGAGAGGCCCCCATATTGGCCATAATGTCTGCTGCGGAGTTATTGTGCCGAAGGATGTGGAATGTCTCATAGGATTTGGACATAAGAATCTTGGCTTTATCAAACAGGCGGCGACAATTGACTGCTCTCGAGGGGTATCCATTGATCAGTTTAGAGATGACATGCTTTGAATCTCTGAATATCAAAACCTTTCGATAATTTTTAGTATGAAGAAGCTACAGGCCTTGGAAGAGAGCCAGCCACTCAGCCTCATTGTTAGTTCTATTCCCTAAACCCCAGGCGAAGGTTTGTTCTATATGTCCTCCGAGATCCAGAAGGATCCCCCCCACTCCTGCCACCCCTAACTTATACATAACTTATGTAATACAAGTAGGTCCATATGTCCATGATATACATTGTTATCATTATGGAATGCATTGTTATCATTATGACTAACATTCATAGATAATAAGCAAAATACAAAATATGTACTAAAGTAGTTTAGATGGTGAAGTCAAAATGGGGCATTGTGTGTGTGTGTGTGTGTGTGTTATTACTGTGTTGATTTATGTTCAATAGTTAAATATCATTTGGGCTGTCATAGATTGGTATTCGACAATTGGGTTTGCATAATATCCAAATACTATGATGGTTTCATGAATGAATAAAAGGGTTGATGCATTGACAATGAATAAAAGAGTTGATGCATGTGTGTGTGTGTAATTGTTCTGTTGATTTATGTTCAATATATAAATATTGGGCTCTCATAGATCAATATTCTATAATTGGGTTTGTATACAATTCAAATACTATGATGGTTTTGTGAATATAAGAATGAGATTTTATGCATTGTCAATGAATAAAAGATCTCAAACACACACACACATGCACATGTCTCTCTCTCTCTCTCTCTCTCTCTCTCTCTCTCTCTCTCTCTCTCTCTCTCTCTCTCTCTCTCTCTCTCTGTGTGTGTGTGTGTGTGTGTGTGTGTGTGGTATTACTATGTTGATTTATGTTCAAAATATTGTTTATGTGTTTGGTAATTCAGCTACATTAATCTAATTGTAACCATAATATCATTAATTAGTATCAGAGATAAAGTTACAACACTAGGAAAGGAATAGAAAAAACCAATGTATGAGATCGTTATGGAAGAGGAAAGCATGAATTGGTTTCTGTGAAATGTTCATTCCTGTTACAAACAAGGTTTGATGGTGGAGATTATATTAGAAATTAAAATTTTCTAGGAGAGTATTTGTTGTTGAAGACATTGCCAAAGTTACAATGGTCTATACATGGTAATTATACTGAGAATTACCAAGAGAATAGGAATAAGTTTCCCACCTAGGAGAAGAAATCAAAGAGGTCATAGGGATCTAGAATATCCAGAGAGAAATCAATAACTAAAGAGATAAGAAGGAGAATTGAAGAAATGGAAATGAAACACAATAGAAATGTTGGAGAAGAATCAACACTAAAACTTGAGGTAGAAGAAAGACAATATGACTAGGAGAAAGACCATGGTGTGCAACTTCTCAAACTTTTAGGAAATTCTAGGATTGTAATTTCAAATTATAATGGTATTCTAAAGGTTGACTTTTTTATTGGATTGAAGAAGTAGAAGGCTATTTTGAATATGAGAAAGTTGTAGAACCCCATGGGGTGAAGTTTGTCACCACCAAGTCGAAAGAGCATGTAGATTTATGATGGGATTGTGTATAAAAAAATAAAGGGGATAATCACAAAGAGATGTTTAAGACGTAGAAAGAAATGGTAAGTAAAATGAAAGATAAATTCTTACATGTAGACTATCAACAATTTTTTGTAGAAAGGCCTAGAATTTGAAGCAAAGGGTGACATCAATTCGAGAGTATATATAGGATTTACATATATTGTCAATCAGATCAAGCATTAATAAACTATAATTATTGGGGATTGGAAGGTAAATTAAGAGCCTAATATTTCATATTCAAGAAGAAATGAACTCTCTTCATTTACATATTATAGATGAAGCATACCATGTTGCTCTTAAAATTGAGGAGATTTTTTAGTAGAAGGTGGAAAAGTGCTAGAGTAAGATGAGGTTGGGGTAGATGCATAGAAGTAAAAATTTAAGAAATTAAGATGAAGCAAGTAGTAACAGTTAGAAGCATAAGGGAGGTAACAATTGTAGTGTTCCTTAACCCTTAAACTTAGAACACAAACCAAGTATACAGAGATTATAAATGCATATAACCATTTACAAGAGACAGATAAGATGTAATATATGTTGATGTATTTGTAACTTTAGAGGATGTCTTATGTATATTATCATTGTATGTTGTTGTACCCCCATCGGAGATATGTTTTCCTCCTTTCAGGATGTCATTATTGTGTATGGACCTTGAGGTACAACCTCCATTGTAAGTCAAGGCAATAGTCCTCGGTGTAACAACATGTAATTGAATTTTGGAGTCTCTCTAGGATAATTTGGCCCTGTTAGGGTAAGAGGTCGTCCCCATTCATGTAATAGGTCAGTCATTTGAAAGCTATAAATAGGGAGACACCCTCCCTCATTTATACACACACTCACTCACTCAAGTTCGCATGAGGAGAGAGAGAGAGAGAGAGAGAGAGAGAGAGAGAGAGAGAAGGAGGAAAGATAATAGCTGAAAAAGAGTTCTTCTTATTGGGTTTGATCATCTTCTAATACAGTCTTTGTAACATAACTATTCTGAGGAAGTTTGTAGGGTTTTCCTTGTATCTGATCTATCTTGTGTATCTTGATGTACTTGTTATTCTTTCATATGAATATCCTAATCAAGCTAAGTAGATTAGAAAAACTAACATGGTATCATAGCCTCTCTGAAAGAAGGCATTTTGCAGCAGCGGAAACTACGGCTTCCTAGTTCAAGGTCTTCTCTCCACAGATCATCACTAAAAGAGGGCTAGGATAACTCACCTCAGTATGGTGCATCTTTTGGTGGAAGTAGAATCAAATTTGAAGAAGTTTCATTTTTTACCCTATCACTCGTGCTGGGAGAAACTAGGGCATCAAGTTTTGGAGGGTTCCCACCTCAGTCTTCAAAAAAAGACCTTGTTGAGAAACACGCCTCAAGAAGTCACATATTTCTATCCAAATAGAATTCCCAAACTCCAAGTTTGGAAAATTAGGGTTTCTCTTACAAACCCTAGGTCAACCAGCTTAGAAACCAGGTCGGACACCTCAAATCGGTAAGATCTAAATCTTTGTTATTTCCATTTGAGGTTATCATTTTGAAAATATGAATCACCATACTCCACTTGAGGACAAGCTTGGAGGGGATGATAACTTCCGAGCATGGAAGTACAAAATCTCCCTGATCCTTGAAGAGAATGATTTGGATTATTACATCAGTGGAGAAGTTCCAAAGCCACAGGGAGATGAGGCTAAGGCTACTCATAAGAAGAACTTAGTTAAGGCCAAGAGAAACATTGCATATTATATTAAGGATCACCTCATCCTTCATGTGTCATCCTTCAAAACATCGAAGGAAGTATATGATGCTTTGACAAAGATGTTCAAAGGAAAGAACATCAATCGGAAGATGACATTGAGAAACCAACTAAAGAATGTGAAGATACATAACTCAAAGACTATACATTCCTACTTCATAAGGGTTTCTCAAATAAAGGAACAACTTGAAGCAGTTGAAGAAAATGTAGAAGAAGGTGATATTGTGATGACTACCTTGAAAGGCCTCCCAAGATCATGGGATTCATTCATTCAAGGAATATGTGCAAGAAGAAAGTTGATCTCTTTTAGCTAACTCCAAGAAGAATCTCGACTCGTAATAAGAGAAGAGAATATGGGAGCAACTGAAAATCAGCTCTCACTGTTCACACCAAGAAAAACTATAAGAAGAAGCATAACCATAATCACAAAAAGAAGAAGGACAAGAAACAATAGAAGTTCAGAAGATATCCTTCAAATGATGGATGTTATACTTGTGATGAAAAGGGACACTTTGCAAGAGACTATCCCGAGAACAAGGACTCCTTCAACTAAAAAGAAGAGACACCATGCTCATACCATCGAAGACGATGAACCAACAAATAAAATATTTAGAAGAGAGAAGGATGATTCAGATGAAGAGTATGTGTTGATCTCAGCACTCATGGGCACTATCTCACATGGAAGCAATGATTAGCTTTTTGATAGTAGGGCATCTAAACACATGACGGGATACAAAGAATCATTCATAAATATGTCTGAGCATGATTCCCCTCACAAGGTGAAACTTGTGGATGATTATCATTACCCCATAAAAGGGTGTGGAGAAGCTTCATACAACATAGACTAAGGAAAATATTTAAATATGAAGGATGTGTATATGTTCCAGGATTGAATAAGAATCTTCTCTCCATCTCTACATGTTGCTCGTCGTGGGCAGACCTGGGTTTACTATAATCAACCAACAACACCCCTAGCTTGCTGGCCCTTTCGACGACAGACCGCAAGGCGGCCTGAAGCCTCACCCGAAGTGATTCTAATGGGTTGGCCAAGGACTCAAGTGTCTTGGACCAGGTTCTGTGGCAATCCTACTTGCAACTCGCAACTCTTCTAGCTGCGAGGTCTCTTTCTCTGCGCGTCGCGTGACCTTCTGCTCACGTCACATGATCTCCTCGTCTCGCAGCTCTTCTAGCTGCGAGATATTCCTTTATACCGTCGTGTGGTCCCTTTCTGCGTCGCGCACTTTCCCTGACTTGCGATATCTCCAACCTTACCGCATCATCGTGCATCGTGCGACACGCAGCTCCTGTCCAACACTAAGTCCTCAACCTGCGGTATCGCGCACCGCAGCTCCTCTGCCGGTGCAATATCACCTCTCTGTGATATCCTACCTCTGCGGTTTAGCGCACTTAGCGTTGCTCATGTCGACGTGCAAGAATTAACATACAAGGCTATTCAATACTGCAACTAGTGACTGTCTTACGCAAAGCATAAATGAACCATATACAACATGCCAAAGACTTCGATTTATGTTTATCCTTCTATATTACTGTGAACTGATTAACACATTCATTCATTAAACTGTAAACAAAGTCCATGAAATGACCGATAATTGCATAAGTAAACATAACACATAATCCAATCACATAACACGTGATTTTAACGTGGTTCACCTCTAGGATGGAGGTTACGTCCACAGAACTGTGTTTTTGTTATAGCTCAGGGGAAGGTGAAACACAGTTCTGCTGCACCGCATATGCAGCTCAAGATCTTCTCTCTTAGATCGCTTTTCTTCTCTATATTGCTCTCCTACAATATACTCTTCCCTCTCTGTCGATCCCTGTGGATCGTTACATGCATGCTCTATAAGCCAGCTACTGGTTACAGTAAGATTGCTACCGCTAATAACAAAACCAGAGTTGGGCTTTACAACAGTCTAATAATCTACAAAAACAACTAACAACTTAACGATCCAACAAAATGACTAACTAACTGAACGATCCAACAAAACGACTAACTAACCCTTTTACAATACAAAATATATCCCTTTATAGGCAGCCCGAAGGTCTTGCCATTACAACACTGTGGGCCTGTCCCAACAGTAACCCAAAACCTAATTAGTGACAGTCGGCCATATCTGTACTTGAGGTAGCCGCTTTCCGTCACACCACAGCTCTCTGCAGTCTTCCATGCTTCCCGGCGATGATCATGGGTACTGTGCACCGCTTCACTTTTCTGTCCTTCGTCTTCAATGCTTCAGCCTCGTTGCTCCTTCTCCTTTATGAGGGTCGCTGAGCCCTCCTGTCTTCCGCCGCTGCCTTCAATGCAGTGGGTGAGATCTCTCTTCTCGGTCGCTCAGGTACCGTTGCCTTTCTTGACTTCTCTATCTTAAAAGTCATGGTTTCCGGCTCTGCTCTGCAGCTCGAAATGTGCTATGGCATCGTAGCGCTATCTTATCTTCTTTCCACCAAAACTTATATATCCGCTAAACTGGCAGCTTCTTCTGTAGCTACGGGACCCTGCTCCAACACTACACTAGATGCAAAGGGAATAAGAGTTGCATTTGTTGATGGAAAAGGTATAATGTGGCCTAAAGGAAAGACAATAGATGATGCAACACTGATTGGAGAACTAGATGGAGGCTTGTACAAACTAAAAGGATAGCCTGAACAAGCATTAGTTCATGATTCAATAGAACCAAGTGAATTATGGCACCGAAGGCTTGCAAATGTGCATTACAGAGCACTCCCGATTGCAAGCAAAGCAGTCTCAGGACTTCCAGAAATTCAGGAAAATCATGAAGGCATTTGCAAAGGATGTGCACAAGGAAAGAATGCAAAGAATAAATTTCCCATCAGTGAAAGTAAAGCTAAAGGAATATTGGATATAGTACACTCAGATGTATGCGGGCCCATTTCTTCCAACTCACTAAGCGGGTATGTGTACTATGTTTCCTTTATAGATGATTTCTCATGTAATACTTGGATATATTTATTGAAAGGTAAGAATGAAGTATTCAGTAAGTTCAAGGAATACAAAGCCTTACTCTAGAACCACACTGAAAGGAAGATCAAGACTCTGTGGTTAGATAATGGCAAAGAGTTCACCTTAGAAGAATTCAAGGAACCCTGTAGAGAGTCTGGGATTAAGAGGGAGTTAATCAC
>LPNX010231426.1:87545-189939 GCA_001517045.1 Pseudotsuga menziesii | reverse complement strand
CTTTTAGTGGGATTTTCAGGGAAATATGGTAGGTAAATGGACGAATGAGCCATGAAATGGGGTAGATGAGGTAGTTAACCATTTTTGGGTGTTAACATCACTCCATACAATCCTCAACAGAATGGTATTGTGAAATGGAAGAACTGAACCATAATGGAAGCAGCAAAGGCAATGCTACATGACTAGGATTTTCCAATGCACCTTTGGGTCGAAGCCGCAAGGACGGTTGTGTATGTACATAACTATACTCCACATCGAGTACTTTACAACAAGACTCTTGAAGCATTTTGAAGAGAGAAACCAGAAGTCAACCATCTCAGAATATTTGGTTGTGTGGTGTACATACATATCCCAAAGGAGAAGAGGACCAAGCTCGATCCTTCTGGGAGGAAGGGTATATTCATAGGATATAGCGATACATCAAAGGCCTACCGAATATACTTCCTAGTGTTTAAGAAGATTGAGTTCATTAGAAATGTAACCTTTTATGAAGACTCGAAATTCTCTAGATCCAAGAGGCTACCTATTGAAGAGGTCGAGGAACCTGAAGGTACGAGAGTCCGAGATATGGAAATTGTAGAAGCAATTCAAGAAGACCATGAAGATCATGACATGGCAGAACCATAAGAGTTTGTAGAGACACTTCACGAGAAGGACTCCCACAAGAGGAAACCAGCATGGGAATGGGAGCTCATACAAGAAGTAGAAAGGTTTGGCGCTCCATAAGGGATGCATAGAGAAAGGAAAAGACCAAATCCTTACAACAGCTTTGTGGCCCTGCTGTGTGGCATCATTAACAAGGATCCTTCCCCCTATGAAGAGACTGTAGAAAAGAAAGAATGGAAGGATGCCATGATCGAGGAGTATCAGTCTATTATGAAGAATGATCTCTGGTAGATAGTTCTGATACCAGAAAGGAAGTATTTTCCTTGGTCAAGGAAAGTATACAGTGTAAATTCTAAAGAGATTTGGAATGCTAGAGTGCAAGGCAATAGCCACACCTATGGCATCGAACTTGAAGCTTATATATGATGCTTCATCAGAGTCGGGTGATGCCACGATGTATCGTCAGATGATTGCCTCATTGATGTATCTATTGAATACGAGATCAGACATATGCTTTGTTGTGAACACACTAAGCGAGTTCCTGATGGATCCAAGACATGTTCACCTGATTGCTGCAAAGAATGTATTAAGGTATCTGAAGGGTACAGTGGATTATGGGTTGAAGTATGTTGCGAATTAGAATATTAACCTACATGGTTATGTTCATTTGGATTGGGAAAGTAGCGCCATTGATAGGAAGAGCTCCTCTTGTTGTTGCTTTAGTTTGGGACCTGGAATGATCTCTTGGTTTAGCAGGAAACAGTTATGAGTGGTGTTCATTACAGCCGAGGAAAAATATGTTGTCGCTTGTTTGGCTAGTTGTGTGGCAGTATGGTTGCGGAAGCTACTATATGATTTGTTTGATATCTAGTAAGAAGCAATTTGTATCTTTTGTGGCAATCAGAGCTGCATGAATCTATCATAGAACCCAGTGTTCCATGACAGGTCGAAGCACATAGAGATCAAGTTCCACTATATCAAGGATATGGTGCAAAGAGGAGCAGTAAAGCTCCAGTATGTGGCAATGAATGAGTAGATAGTCGATGTATTTACCAAGCCTCTAGCCTGAGTGAAGTTTGAGTACTTCATAGAAAGACTTGGTGCGATCCAGAACCGGACCCCTCGAAAGAGTAATCCAGGAGGATATTGGTGGCCACCCACCTATTCCTCTTGGACCCCCACCACTGTTTCTTTCAGTTTTCCAATTTCCTTAATTTTAGCACAATTTTACTATTTTTGGCAGTTTTCGGGTCCTAAACTTCTGGAGCCGTTTTGAGGCCCTAAACGACGTTTTTTTGTCATCGAATGGTCGAGCAAATATGGGTTTGTTCCAAACTTAATATTTTCCATTTATGGATGTAGTCCTTAAACAGATCTTTCTAACGATGTATCACGCGCGTCAAATGAAGGTAGTATGCTAAAGTTATGACCCTGGGAAATTAATGTACCAAGTTACCCAATGGGGCCCACATTAAGGTGTTTCACCTCCTAGGGTTAGGTTTTTGGATGTGTAGGGTTTCCATTGTTTCTCAATAATATATAGGCCTTCGAGCCTCATTGTAACGGAGAGTTCAGAGGCATGAAGCTGCCACATCTCTTCTCAGAGATAAGCTACCAGCACTCTAGCTAGTTTATTTCCATTCTGTATGTCAACAAGTTTCAGTTATTGATTAATGAAATGAAGTGTTATTTCCATTGCATATTTGTTTCTATGGTTATTTGTGTATTCTAGTACGTTCCTGCATAAATCTGGATCAGTGGTATCAGAGCAATCTGCTCTTTCTCGATCCTTCTTTGCATGTCCCCAACGAGGGCGGGGTATAAAGAGTTAGGGCTCGATCTGGTTGAACCTTTGTAAGATCAGCCTCGCAAATCCCAACGGCCACCCATGGGGGATGAAAAGAAAGACGAGGGCGTAGAATATCCTATCAAAATGTTGCTCAAGGAGGCCCTTGAAAAACAAAGGAACGCGATGATGGATAACTTCGCCCAGATCCTTCAACGACTTCCCACTGGCGGCGCATCTGCATCTAGCAGCCACTCTGGAGGTGCAACCCCTTTTAAGGTACAAGTAAACTTTGACATTCCCATATTTGATGGTCGAATAGATGTAGACGTCGTAGATAAATGGTTGAATCTATTAGAATGATATTTCTCTATTCATGACTTTTCTGACCGGGAAAATATTACTTTTTCTCTACTCAAAGCCGCCCCCCATGTCAAGGACTAGTGGGAAACCTACTATGAGAGAAAGTATGAGGAGGAACCCTCTCTGTTCTCATCCATACCCACTTGGAATTCTTTTCGAGATGCCATAAAAGGACAATATTATCCGGTGGGGAGCTATGAGGACAAGTACATCCAATGGACTACGCTGCAACAGTAAAGAGATCAAGATGTGCATGAGCTGACGAATCTGTTCCATACCCTATGCACCAAGTTGGGTATCAAAGATTCAGAGAAAGATTTGGTGCTGAAGTACCATAGTTTTCTGCACAAATAAATTCAGGAGGAAATGGAGTTCCTCGACATCTCCTTGCTTGGTACGGCATATCGGTATGCTGCCAAAATTGAGCAAAAATTCAAACAAAAAAAGCGAGACTTTGGATCTGTGAATCAGAAGCAAGGGAAAGTTGCCCCCAAATCATAGAACCAAGGACATAGCCAAGGCATGGCGACTCAAGAAAACTTGCCAAAGCCGTAAGAAAAGAGCAACACTGCAAAGCCGAAGAAGGAAGTGGGAAAGTGGTGCGAGTTCCATAAGAGCCCCACTCACAACACAAGTGAGTGACGGGCTAAGCAGTCACTGGTGGCTGAGATAAAGGCTTCTGAATCAGATGCATACTCTGACACTGAATCTAAACCCGAGAAGGGGAATGATAGAGGGAAGAATATTATTGATGCAGAGCCCAATTCCACCGTTGCCACCACGAAGATCCAAAAGGAAGAACCAGAAGATTCAGAGGAGGAGGAGCATCTTTTCCACTCCTAGATGTGGGTGAAGGGTTCCCCGCTACAGTTCATCGTCGACAGTGGGAGCCAAAAGAACTTGATTTCAGTAGAGGTCATGAAGCAGTTGGGTTTGCCGACCACAGCACACCTGCAACCGTACACCATCGGGTGGCTTCACCAAGGACGAGATCTTCGTGTCAGCCAGCAGTGTCGCCTTCCCTACAGCATCAAGTCCTTCACCGATGAGGTATTATGTGATATTGCTCCTCTTAATGTTTGGGATGTATTATTAGGTAAACCATACTTATGGAAGCGACATGTTGTGTATGATTCCCAGCCTTGCATTGTTATTATTACGTTGGGAAATAATTTGTACAGGATACCAGAGGTACCACCCCCTACCGCTATCTCTTTGGTTACTGCAAAACAATGCAGTAAGCTCATTTCCAAAACTGGGAAGTTTGTTTTCTTGATGATCCGCCCTTAGGGAAAGAAGAAGATCATGGCCACAACCTCTAGACAGGGCCCCTCCGCATGACAACAACAAATGGACAAGGTCGTGGAGGAGTACCAGGACATATTCACCTCACCCACCGAGGTGCCTCTCCACTGTCAAGTCAAGCACCCCATCGATCTGAACCCAGGTGCGCTGCTACCCAATGGAACGATCTATCACCGCTCTATTCTGGAGAATGATGAAATCAAGAGGAAAATTTAGGAGCTACTGCAGAAGGGTCACATCCAGCCAAGTTCATCACCCTGTGGGAGCCCTATTGTGTTGGTACAGAAAAAGGATGGGACTTGGAGACTCTAAATTGACTATCGGGCGCTAAACAAGATCACTGTCAGGAATAGGTACCCAATCCCACGGATTGATGACCTCCTGGACTAGCTTAAAGGGGCAAAATATTTTAGCAAGATCGACTTAAAGTATGGGTATCACCAGGTACCGATCAAGCCGACCGATGTGTGGAAGACTGCCTTCAAAGCCAAGGAGGGCCTTTTCGAATGGTTGGTCATGCCTTTCAGGCTGACGAATGCTCCTGCAACCTTCATGAGACTAATGGACGACATCTTGCAGCCATTCACCAACTCATTTGTAGTAGTGTACTTGGATGACATCCTAATCTTTAGCCAGACTTGGGAAGAGCACCTCCACCACATCCGACAGGTCCTCCAAACATTGTGGCAGCACAAGTTGTGTGCCAATTTGGACAAGTGCACTTTTGGCATGACCCAGGTTCAATATCTGGGATACATTATTGATGAATGTGGGGTACATGTGGATCCAACCAAGATCCAATTCATTCAGGATTGGCCAGCCCCAACTACTCTAATAGAACTTCACAGCTTTTTGGGCCTTGCTAATTTCTACCGCAGGTTTCTATTGGGATTCTCTCATATCACTTGGCCCTTGAGTCAAGTCACCAAGGGAGGAGCAAAAACAAAATTCTTTTGGTCAGAAACTCAGCAGAAGGCATTTGTAGAATTGAAACATCGCCTCTGTTGTGCCCTAGTGCTCACATTACCAGACTTCCAACAACCATTTGAGATAGACACAGATGCCTCTGACTACACTATTGGGGCAGTCCTTACTCAACAAGGGCATCCAGTGGCATATCACAGTGAGACATTGTCAGACACAGTCCGCAAATATCCCACTTATGACAAAGAGATGTATTCCATTGTACAGGCTTTTCGGCAATGGAAGCATTACATTTTGGGGAAGGAAACGATCATCCACACAGACCACTGACCCATGCAGTTCATGCAGACATAAGGGAAGTTACAGAACAATCGCCATCAGAAGTGGTCTACATATCTACGACAGTTTCATTTGAACATCAAGTACAAGAAGGGAAGCACCAATAATGTTGCATACTGCCTCAGCCGACCACCAATCGTGGCGATAACGACCGTGCTCAACTCTTATGGGAACAAGACTTCTGATTGGTCGCTTCTCTACAAGAGCGATCCATAATTCAGCCACACATACCAGACGCTCTTGGAGGGAAACCAAGTTCCAAAATTTCACCTCCAGTATGTACTACTGTGTCACATGGGACACCTTTGTGTTCCTTCAAGCGAGCATGCCAAGATGATTTGGGAAGCGCACTATAGTCGGGTTGTTGGGCATTTTGGGGTCGAGAAAACAGTGGTAGTACTGCAGAAGTATTTCTATTAGACGAACCTTCGATAGGACGTCGGGAAGTACATCCGATCCTACACTGCCTGCGCCATTGCCAAACCATCCATCAAGAAGCAAGGCCTCTATACTCCGTTGCCTACCCCTAGTCGACCTTGGGAATCCATCTCCATGGATTACATGTCAGGCCTTCCTTCTACTAAGCACGACAATGACTGTGTGTTTGTGGTCATTGACAGATTCTCAAAGATGGCCATAATGGCGGCCTGCAAGAAGAATATCACAGCAGAAGCCACTGCTAAACTCTTCTTTGAACGAGTGTGGGTACACTTTGGTATCCCACAATCTATAATATTAGACCGGGACAGCAGGTTCCTTAGTACATCCTGGTCTAGCCTATGGTCAATGATAGACACCAAGCTCACAAAATCCACATCTTTCCATCCCCAGACTGATGGCCAGACAGAGGTCATCAACAGGATGATCGTACACATTTTTTGCATGTACAACTCAAAGAATCCACACACATGGGATGAGAGCCTCCCCTATGTACAACACAGCTGTAACCGGGCCCTCCACAGCTCAACCAACCACAGCCCCTTTCAGGTGGGCTTGGGATTCCAGCCACTATGTCCCATTGACGTAGCCATGCCATTTGTAGCTACTCAGGCTGATTCAGCTCATATCCAGTCTGAAGTTTCCAAGGCAAACAGCTTCATTGAGCGCATTCAACACATTTTCCAATAGGTTCATGACATATTGGACAGATCCAATGCTAAGTACAAGCAGCGACATGATCAACATCGAGTGCAACACAACTTCCAGGTGGGCGATAAAGTGTGGCTACATTTACAGAAGGAGTGCCTCGTTGGACCCCACCGCAAGCTTCGCCCACTTCGATATGGGCCATACACCATCACCAAGGTTGTCGGGGACAATGCCTTCGAGCTCAGTATTCCACCATTCCTTGTTTTGCACCCAGTGTTCAATGTGGACCACCTTCAGCCCTACTTTCCATCTCTACTGGACACATCAGATGTGGCAGAACAACTCACACCAACAGAGTTAAACCCCGAATTCATGGAACAAGCCACAATTGATCGGATTATGGACACACAAATCAAGAACACCCACTAGCAGAATATCCAGCTATATCGAGTTGTCAAAGCAGGCCAACTCCTTCACCAGGGAAAGTGGCTCACCGAGGACCAAGTTCAACAGAAGTTTCCTCATCTCATGGAGGAACTCAACGCAATGGGGACCATTGCTTCCTAAGGGGGGAGGAATGATCCAGGAGGATATTGGTGGCCACCCACCTATTCCTATTGGACCCCCGCCACTATTTCTTTCAGTTTTCCAGTTTCCTTAATTGTAGCACAATTTATTATTTTTGGTAGTTTTCGGGTCCTAAACTTCCGGATCCGTTTTGAGGCCCTAAACGACGTTTTTTTGGCATTGAATGGTCAGGAAAATATAAGTTCATTTTGGAATTAATAATTGTTATTTATGAATGTAGTCCTTAAACAAATCTTTCTAACGATGTATCATGCACGTCAAATGGAGGTAGTATGCTAAAGTTACGACCCCAGGAAATTGATGTACCAAGTTACCCAACGGGGCCCACATTAAGGCGTTTCCCCTCCTAGGGTTAGGTTTTTGGATGTGTAGGGTTTCCATTGTTTCTCAATAATATATAGGCCTTCGAGCCTCATTGTAACAGAGAGTTCAGAGGCATGTAGCCGCCACATCTCTTCTCAGAGATAAGCTACCAGCACTCTAGCTAGTTTATTTCCATTCTGTATGTAAACAAGTTTCAGTTATTGATTAATGAAATGAAGTGTTATTCCTGTTGCATATTTGCTTCTATGGTTATTTGTGTATTCGGTTGCGTTCCTGCATAAATCCGGATCAAAGAGGGAGTGATGAGTTCTAGCATATCTGGATATACAAGTTATTCAAAGTTTAAAAGTCTTGGTGAAGCTCGCAGGTTGTTCGGATGTAATGAGTCTTGTAGGTTGTATTCGGATATAATCAGTCTTGGCGAAGCTCACAGGTTATCATTGTATGTAATCAGTCCTAATATCTTTGCTAGAATATTACCAGAGACCAAAAGACATAGATGCATGAGATCTCACATGGGAAATGAGATAGGTTGTCCGAGCGGAAAAAGGAACTTGGTGTAGCAGCTTGCTCGAATTTAATAAGTCTTATAGGTTGTTCTCAGATGTAATCAGTCCTGGTGAAGCTCATAGGTTATCCTTGAAAATAATAAATCATGAGACAGGCTATCCGAAATGTAAAAGGGTCCTGGTGTAGTAGGTTACTCGGATGTAATAAGTCATGTGGGTTGTCTGAAGTGTAAAAAGGGTTCTAGTGTAGTAGGCTACTCGAATGTAATAAGTCTCAAAGTTTGTCCGAATGGAAAATATCATGGATGTAGGTTGTTTGGATGTATTAAGTCCTTCAGGTTGACCATAACAGAAAAGATCATGGCGTGGTACGTAGAATGTTCTGTCGTAATCAGTCCTTGTATGTGTGTGTTCACATGTTGGAGATGATGAGGTCATAAGCCACTTGGTGTGCACCTGGGCAGTTCTCCTATGTTGGTAGAATGCAGGTTGACCGTAGAAAGATGTAATGCACTTGGTGTGGTCCTAGGTGATTCTTGCATAGTGGTAGATGCAATTTAGATCCTATCATGTTCCTATGTTGGTAGAACGCATGTGGTCTACATCTGGGATGTGCTTTGTATGCTCTGTGTGTTTTTTTTGTTTTGTGTAGGACAAAGAGATGGTTTGGATACAACGAGATGATGATAGAAGATGCAGGTTATTATCGTGGCAATGTAAAGAAGGTCATGGGTTGTACCTACGTGATGGCTTGCTCGAAGATATGATGAAGACTTGGATGAGGACTAGGCCTACACCTAGCATGAAAAAGGGTTGGATCTATAGAAACTTCTGATGACAGATAGTACCATTCAATGATTGACTAAAATATGAATATGACAACATATATGATGATGACAGGAATAGAGGTGTTGATGACTATGGAGAGAGAGAGAATACCTTCATACTTAAGCATGAGTGTTGATGTATTTGTAACTTCAGAAGATATTTTGATGTATATTATTGTTATATGTTGTTGTACCCCCATTGGAGATGTGTTTCCCTCCTTTCGGGATGTCATTATTATGTATGGACCTTGAGGTACAACCTCCATTGTAATTCGGAGCAACAGTCCCCATTTTAACATCATGTAATGTATTTTTGGAGTCTCTCTAGGATAAGCCGGCCCTGTTAGGGTAAGAGGTCAGCCCCAGTCATGTAATATCTCAATCACTTGAAAGGTGTAAATAGGGAGGCTCCCTCCCTCATTTATTCACACACTCACTCACTCAATCGCATGAGGAGAGAGAGAGAGAGAGAGAGAGAGAGAGAGAGAGAGAGAGAGAGAGAGAAGGAGGAGAGATAGATAGTTGCAGAAGAATTCTTCGTATTGGGTTTGATCATCTTGTGATACAGTCTTTGTAACATAACTATTTTGAGGAAGTTTGCAGAATTTTCTCCTTTATGGTTTCCCCAATGAAAATCTTTGTGTCTTGTGTAACTACTCTATCTTGTGTATCTTGTTGTACTTGTTATTCTTTCATATAAAAATCCTAATCAAGCTAAGTAGATTATAAAAACTAACAATATATGAAATATACCCTTGTATTAATCATTATTTAAAAGAAACAAAGCAATGTTCACTTACCTCTTGAAGTGGGGTGACATTTCATTAAACAAAGCTCCAGATACAACAATACATGGCCAAACATACCTTATCGTTTTAGCTCTTTAAATATATTGTCAATAGCACATATCTAGCTACTTGTGGTCCCATAATTAATGAGTATGAACTAACTTGTGGGTCTTATTTAGTAAGGATAACAAGGAAATGGTTTAACATAATCCTCAAACAAGAGCTTGATCAAAATTATTAAAAAAATGTTGTCCCAAAAATAAGAAATCTTAGGATCCGCATATCAAATATGCTTACGGGAATATAGGATAAGTACCAAGAGGTCAATAGGTACTTCACCTTTTCAACTAGTATATGTTAATGAGGCTAATTTTCCTATTCAACTTGGGTTGTTTGTCAATAAGTTATTACAGAATGAAGAACATGATACTAATGATATGCAGAGGAGGATTCAGTAGTTGATAGAAGTACAACAAATACGAGAGAAGGTGGATGTTAAAAAGGTATACCAAAAAAGGATTACGGTAATTTTTTATAGAAAGGCTAAGGAAATAAATTTTCAACCATGAAACTTAGTTCTCAAGTGGGATGCGAGATAAAGAAGATAAAGGCAAACATATAAATTTGATAACATGTGGATATGACATTTTCATACTTCAACAATCTAAGAAAATAATACCTACATTCTTGTTGATGTAGATGATAAAGTTATGGGATCCCCTGTGAATGGGAGGTTTCTCAAACATTTTCTACAATATTGAAAACCTAAACATTTTTCAACCATGTACAGTAGTAGTTAGATTCAATTTTTAATTATGTTATTGCTTTTACTTTTTAGTTTCGGATTGATGGGATTTCTTCATGAATTTTTAATGATAAAAAAATCAAAGGTACATGTAATCATGGTTACATCAGAGGCAGACTCCCTAGCCCAATGGAACATGCACTAATCTAGAGTTCTCAACATATCTCAGGGAAATGTTGTCCCCATTGGAGTCGACGTTAGTAAAATTTGCAATCTTCACATTTGTAGGGACTCGAATAGGTGGTGGAGGCCTGAAAAATTCAATTTTACACTCTAACAGAGATAGAACTTTGGCGCTAAATAAAGGTCACATGTTAACAAAGGTTAGTGCCCAAGTGCTAGAGTATGTTCCGTAGATTATTCAAATTAGCATCTGAGTGCCTAACTTAGTGGAACAAGGGACTAAGTCATTACTAGGTTGTATATCAAGTGATCGAATGAAAAAACCATGAGCTAAATGATTAGATCATGGGTCTTAGACCATATAAACAAATGAAGGTTCATTTCACATCAACAAGTTGATTACATTTTAATATCGTGTGGGTGATGAAAAAAGCAAAAACCATGGTTTACAAGTGGTAGAATGTGATTGGTTTTGCCTCATGACAGTGGGGTTTCAATACCACTCATGTTGTGAAGCAAAAACCGCATGCCTAAGGACATGTGTCCCACCAGTTCAAAGACAACTGGTGCATCCATAATGCATACATTGGGCACCACCTAGGTCTGAATAACGATGACACACGACCACCAAAATCACCTCAATTGGGAACATATAACACTATTAGTAGGACATGTAGATGCCACATGGACTAACTATAGGATGAAATGTGGCCATGGGATTGAGGTGACATCATGATGGTGTCATCCCTTTTTTAACTAATAAGAAAATGATGTGTGGAAAATTCAATTTTTTTATAAAGGTAAAAGGATAGGTTTGAAATAATCACTTCTACGTTGAAAGAAAGAGCACTACAAGTCAACATTGTTGTTGGCTCACCTACACACTACCTCCAATTGTGAACACCAAAGAACTCAATTAATTAGTAAAATATCTACTGCACTAGGTCTTAGTTTACCTCCACCTCCTATGAAGTCCAACCTTGAGGATGAATATTTAATTGACATAGAGGGTAAGAATTTTGACCCTTCCTTGTCACTATCTGATATCTACCATTTGAATAAGGAATCTTATGTTAATTATAACAATGCATGTGTTTCCCTACATTTATGGGAATCAAACCTACTCTATGTTGTAGTCCCTAAAATGTATCATTTCCTATAATTTGTGACATGTTGTGCCTCTAATTATTCAACTAACAATAGGATAATCACGTATGTTGATGTCTTAAGAGTCATTTTCCCAATCAACATAGAATTAATTTCCCAAATGTTATCATTCCACATCAGCCTAAATTATAGACATTTCAATGATGATGATGCCTTGGCCTCAATCTATCAATCCTGGATCCATCCTAAACAAGAAAAAGTATTGATTAGTTACTTGGCTAAGGATGTATGATTACCTGCTACCTCATTACCTTATAAATCCAACATATTCCTTGAAAACACAAGAAAAACAAACGTTGTGATGTGTCAATTATTTGGATATGATAATGACAAAGCAGTTAATGATACTCTGCTAGGATTTATTGATACCCTAATTCCTCCCTATGATATAATGTGAACCAAGTTTTACTTCTACTAACACCTAGCTAAAAACATCCACATCCATCTTTCCAATTTTCATACCACCAAATACTTCAGATATTAATCCTACCCGATATACCTCATGCTATATCATAATGCTCCATATTTTAAAGGACTAGAAATCTAGACAAAGGTCATTGTAGGTGATATATGGCATGTATTTGAATCGACTCAAGTAGTCATAAAGTAACCTAACAATCAAAGTTTTAACTATTTTGTAGGTTCGTTCATGGATGTGGTATGTTTTTTACTGCATAATGATCCTCCTCCAAGGATTTTTCCAGAATTCAAGAGGTTTTTGCAGTCAATCATGTTATAGCTTATTTTACCACACTTGGTAAATCACACTTTTATGGCCTTCCATGCCCCTCTGCAGACTCTTTGGACCCCCCTTGCTCGAATTATACTTTGATGATCCAAGAAATTCCCTAAAAAAAACTTGTTTATTGCTATACGCGACTTTTAACCTAAAAGTCGCGTGTACACGCGAGTTGCTCCACTATATCCCACGTACATTGGGAAATGTGCACAAAGAAAAAAATATTTGGAGTTTTCCTCAATGAATCTCGAAAACTTGACTCTTGGCCTTCCATATTCCTGGAAACACTCTGACTCGACCCTTCACTATCTATTGAAGGGCTATATATTGAGCATCTTGGATGCAATGAAAGAGGAGAACATTTGAGAGCAAGGAAACTATAGTTCATTGTTGCCCCATTTGCTTATGCTTGAGTCTGCATCCCTTTGTCCTTTCGAGCACACATTGCTTCTCTTACCAAGCTTTCCATTGCTTTGTAAGCTTGCAATTGAGATGGAGGATTGAAGTGGTGGAGGACTTGGTTTCTCTGTTTCGACGAGGTGCCGACAGAGTTTGTCACTGCTATCTTTGTTCATTATTAATAGAAATATCTATTTCTCGTCCATTACATGTGTATGACTATGAATATTTTATCCATGGATGTAGTTATATTTACTTGTACATGTTGGATTTAAATATTCAATGCTAGGCCTAACACTTTAACATATATCATGCTTGTCTTGTTTGTTGTTGTTGAGAGCGAATTGTAGGTACAAGTGTGTTGGAAAATCTCAACAGGGATCTACTACAACCATTTGAAATAAGGTATGTTCTATATCCCTTAGTGTCAGCAACATTTATTTTTCTTGCATATTGAAATGGATTGATTTCTGGTGGCATTCAGTCTGTTTTGGTCTACCCCAAGCCATAGGAAGTTTCTCTCTGTAACAAATCCTTGACACCATGGTACATGATTGGTACATTTTTTAACATAACATTATCCTCTAGGATTATGGATTTGAGGAAGAGCCCTACCTGCTACCAGCATTTCCAACCCCTATAATATTTTACCTGGAGTACATAAGGAAAATATTTAGCTCAAACTAGGTGCATTTGTCAAGTATAGACATCCTATCAATTTTAAGCTTCCAAAATTAGTGCGGTCCTTCCTAATGAATAATAGAACTACTCACACAATGGTAAAGGAAATGCTAGCATAGTTAAATCTATTAAAAGGGGAAAAGTGGGTGTATGATCCCAACCATGTAATTTTAAGGAAAAGGTAGGAGAACACAAAATATTCTTATAATCATGAGCCAAATTAATATATGCATAAGGATACAAATCTAGACACATGGGAACGCATAAGCAAAATAATATGGATAGACACGAGATAGCAAACACAAGCTCATAAAGGAAAATTAGTGATCCAATCCACTGTGGTCCAAACCCCACAAAAGAAAGAACTTGGGTCCAAAAGAACAATGTCTGATACACATTTTGACATGGATATTGATGAACCACAAATAGCGAAACATAGAAAAAAAGGCTAGGATTGGAGAATATGAAGGCATATAATAAGCAATTGTAGGATTTACATGTCAAGAAGTGACAATAAGGGAGTTTGGTACAACTTCAAAAGGAAATGTCGTTACCATTGAACATATCCTAGAGATTAATTAAGCTTCTACATCAGTAGGGACCTTTATGTCTCATACTTGTTGATTTACTCAATATATGGATATCAAATGTTAAAATATTGATCTTATTAGAGATACATATCCCAAAAATTGGGGAAAAATGACCCAAAACAAAATATTATTTGTTGTAGATTACAAAGAGGGAACTTTGATATGGCCATATTAGGGCCAAAGGTCCCAAAGGTATAGACCTCACTAGATTATAAAGAAACTCAAATTAAATTCAAATTTGATGAGAGTAACCCAATTGACAAAGTAGATTAAATTCACATACAATCTAGTAAAATGTTGCGCAGTGATGTTTTACAGTCTTTTGCTAATGTGAAAAAGATGCAAACATTAACACACACAAAAATGAAAAGGAATTAAAGTAGAAGAACGTGGCCACTAGGGAAAAACAATTAACCATAAAGGAGATTGAATAGAAGATAATCACTTTAGGTGCAGATCCTAATAACTCCAAACCTGTTCAATCCTTAATCCAACAAAAGGACAATGAAATCTGGCTGTTGAAGAAAAAGCTCAAGCTACCAGATGTAGAACATTGTAATGTACCTCGGCACTATCAATAGGTCTGAGGTACATATCATTAGCTCTCTAAGCCTAATTAGATCATTTTAGCAAAGCGGATTAGTTAAACAAATATTAAATTTCATTTTTTTAGGATTTAATCACGACAAAGTCCCTTTGATTACCAATAAATTAAAATAAGTTCAATAACTATTCCAACATCTAATACAAGGGTTGGGAAGGATTAATAACACCTTATAGTAACATCACATATCCATTCCAAGCCAATTCAGATATAAATTCTACCTCTAAAGGCCATTTACTCTTAATCGTGATTAACTAGTAATTAGTGTTCTAATTACGATACTTAGCGACACTTAGCGCACAATTGACAGTACTTAATATAATTTCATTTGTTTATCACTTAACCATTGTTTATCAAGTATAATGGCTAATCAACACCTGATAACATGTAAATTGGGCCTAATTACCATTTTTCAATTAATTAAACATAGTAATTATGAAAATGGTTCCACAAGAACCAGTTAACTAGTCGTTCAATACTAACAACTAGTCTTGCACAAATTCAACACACAACAATTCCAATGAACCAAAAAGTGAACCTAGAGCCATTATACACATATTTTAGTGTGCACGTACAGCAAAATAAAGTACTTTTGCATATCTGATCCGAGTACATAAACGAAGAATATTTCAAGTTCAATCAGTACAACTAGTTAATAAACACTCCCAGGAATTCAATCAAACCAATCATACCGAGTTCCGAGGCAAACTGAGGTGAAGCTACATATCTGAAAAATAGAATTCTACAGTAGAATTAAGGCACCAATAACATAGAATATGGTTGTACATTCATCTTTTACAAAAAAAAAAATTCGAATCCAAAAACTATTTACCAATTTCATCGCAATGTACCTAGTTTCCGATTTAACTTTCCAAGTGCCAAATAAAGAGAAATATATGAATATTGTAGATCATGGAAAGAATATCAAGGTTTGCTTACAGTCATAAGGTTGTAGCTTTCCACCCATATACAGTCCATTAAACAACTCATAAAACAAGTTAATTATACTCATTTGAATTGACTAATAATTATAGGAATCACTATAATAATTAAATCCATGGCTCGTAGAATCATTCAAATGCAATTCCAACTCTAAATGTCATGTTTTATAAGTCATAATATAGGTATATATCATTCTAACATTTTTTCAAACATTTCATATGCAAAGTCACAAATCTACTCAAAACAATTCCATTGAAGGAGCTAGAAATTGGAAATTGATATAGAATTTCGGTAGACATTTCCCCAACACTACCAAGAATATTTATCCACACATTCTCACACAAATTTTAATATATTTATCATACATAAGCATAAAATGAACACTTAGGCAATTTTACAAACACTTCGTGTGCTATGTCTCCAAACTATGCCAAACATTCTGATCGAAGAACTAGTTTTCGAATAAAAGGTAGAAGCATCAATGAGAAGTATCTTAATCCATTCTGAGGTTACTGTACCATCAAAATAAACATTTTATAATGAATAGGGGAAGAAATATCAATTCTGTAGCAAAGGCAGCAAATAATTATTTCATCAAACAATTGTGCACAAATTCCTAAAAACTAGTTCTTGTGGAATCATTTTCATAATTACTATGTTTAATTAATTGAAAAATGGTAATTAGGCCTAATTTACATGTTATAAGGTGTTGATTAGATATTAGAATTGATAAACAACGGTTAAGTGATAAACAAATGAAATTATATTATGTACCGTCAATTGTGCGCTAAGTGTCGTTAAGTATCGTAATTAAAACATTAATTACTAGTTAATCATTATAAGAGTAAATGGCCTTTAGAGGTGGAATTTATGTCTGAATTGGCTTGTAATGGATATGTGATATTTCTAGAAGGTGTTATTAATCCTTCCCAACCCTTGTATCATATGTTGGAATAGTTCTTGAATTTATTTTAATTTATTGGTAATTAAAGGGACTTTGTCATGATTAAATCCTAAAAAAATGAAATTTAATATTTGTTTAACTAATATGTTGTGCTAAAATTATCTAATTAGCGTTAGAGAGCTAATGATATGTCCCTCAGACCCATTGATATCCCCAGGGGACATTACAAACATGTTCAAACCCTAAGTTATTGGTTATGCAGGAGGAGAAGGAGAAGATCTAAAATATATTATGAACTATAAAAACTCTATGGAACATTATAGGTCAAAAGTTACTGGCTTGGAGTTGCAAGCTTCTAGGTTGGAGTTGGAAAAGACCACCATTACATCTAAATACTAGGAAGATGTGCCATGGAAGAATGTCCTCCTCAACATGTTCCACACCAAACTTGGCAATAGGGATGGACTGGTCCACCTTATGAATCTTGCCTATTTTTCCCCATTATGCACAACAACCATATTAATAATAGCATCCGTAACCCCAACAATCATATATTGCGCAAACTCCACAACCTCAAGTTACTCATCCACAAAAATTGCAATTGCTGGCTACTCAAACCTATCCACGACCTCAACATACCTGCTAAGCTAAATTATGAATCCCTACATTATAAGTAGTTCAACTTACTTATAATGTTGAATTACAAATATTTCCCATGTATTACATTGCTCCTCTAGGATTGTAGGAAATTTACCCAAGGTCTAGGAAAGTACTCAACCAAAAACGTTTTGTAGTTATAGAATAAAATGAAGAAGGGGAAAGCCTATTCAATCTGAATCAAATGACAATGGACTCACAATAAAAAAACCTTCTCCTCACAAGGAACAAACATTGCCATCTAAATTATCTCCATTTTTATGAAAAGCATAAATTTGGAAAGACCAATAACATGTTAGCCCTAGGAAAAGTCAAACAGAATTTTGCACAGAAAGATGAAGATTCAGGTCGCACGACGAAAGAAACTGCGACAAAAGAGGAATAAAGCAAGTCGAAAAGCAGATTTCGACTAATTTTGCGGGAAGAGTTAGTTAGATTAAAAGCTTGCTTTTAGTAATAACATATCATTGTATTTTGGGTCGATAGTGCCTATTTGTAGGGATAATTGAATGTGTTAAAATAAAAATACAGCATATCAACTGACAGTTGAGAGTCACTCGATGGTTGAATCAAGAATTGTAAAAGTGGAAAAGATTATAAAAGCATCGACCCAAGTTGTGTGTGGATTGGTCGTTAGAGTGGATTGAAGATCAATCATAGAGAGAGTTTCTTAGTCATGGCATTGATCTAGGATGTGTGTGGATCGACCATTTAAAGAGAGAGATACCAAAACCAAAGAGCATGAGACGAGATATGAATGTATGAATTGTAAAGAAGATCAAAAGAAGAGTCTACAAGTTGAGTGCATAGACCAAAGGTTCCAAACCAATTATCATGCCAGATGAAGAGCACCTTTGTGGTTTTTCCCAAATGGATTTTTATGTTATATCTTGTCTCTGTGTGTTTTAATGTTTATGTTGTGTTGAATGCATGTTTAATATAAATAATCATATATGAATGTGTCACACAAATTTAATGGTGAATGAACTTATATGTGTGTCGCACCTATATTGAGTTAACATATGTTAATGCTTTATGATTATGTTGTCATATATGTCGATGGAATAGTAGATGGTTATCTTGAATGAATGTATGAGAACATAAGTATTATTCTCGATTGCAATCGAGTGACCTGATAGACTTTTAGAGTGAAATCCTTGACATAACTACAGAAACCTAGTTCTGGCAATCCCCATAAGATATTCTCGGGTGAGACTTCATCTATGTCGCAAGTGTTGTCGATGGAGTTCTCCTCTGTCGGGATGATATCTTGGGTCTTATTGAAGAACAAAGGGTATGAACCTGGGTGGACTAAAAGTTAAGCCAACAAAAATTTTTGTTGTTAGGACCGTGAATCATTCTAACGGGGATATGTTTTGGTACCCGACGAAGTCAGAAATGCAAGATTGGATTGATTATAAGGCGCTAGAGTCTACAAGGGAAGAAAGTGAAGGATCATGACTGAATCCAACCGAATGGGCCAGTGGGCCATGGCGAAAAATATTGCAGAGCATATCTACTGTTGCAAGATAAAACGGTCGACACGTACCTAATGAAGAATGATGAGCAGATGCAAGCTTAGCGAGCTCAGGATCAATATCCACAAACACAATACCCTCAACCTAGAGGGGGTGGACTTTTTAGAGGCTGAGGGAAAGGAGGAGGATTTGGCCATGGAAGAGGCCAAGTTATATGTTATAATTATGGATATCCTGAACACTTTGTCAGGGACTACACAAATCCTACTACAACCTATTCATATTGTAAAGCTTTTTTACCATACTGTCGAAGAATGCCCTCAGTTGATTGCAAAATGGTAGACTAGGAATGTGGGAAATCAAAACCCACCTCAAAATCCCAATCCGAAAATACAAAATATACATGTTGAACCAAGAGAGCCAAATATTGTTGTTGTAACCAAAGGAGGTGTTGTGACGGGAGAAGATCAAGAAGCACCATCTGGACAACCAAGAGTGCGATCGACAACACAAAATAAAGCATCATTCGATGTCCGAAAAGAAAAGGAGGTATTCTTAGATGCTCGACATGATTTCACGATGGAAATCAAGTGTCGACTTCTTCTGTTGAACCAAAGGAAGGACCGATATTGAACTAGTTGCCTCAATGATTCAACTAGTTGTTCCAAAAGAAACAAACAAAAAAGGTTAATAAACTAAAGGAATTATTTAAAAGTTCTTTAGCACTAATACAAGTGTTGGCAGGCGGTTTTGGGACACATTAGTTGCGCAGCATTGCGGATGTTGCGCAAGCTCAAAGACACCATGCAAGAGGAATATGGCGTGCAAGACATAAATAGAATATTTTATGTATTTTTGTGTCATGTTTTGTAGTTTTGGACCACATTGTGCCGATGTTGGTCATTATTTTGTAGAATCAGTTAAGAAGTTGGTTAGGAAGTTGTCTAAGTGGACCTTGAATGTAAAGGCACGAGCCTATAAGTAGATGTTGAATTATAAGTGTTAGGGGTGCCTTTTGAGTACTTTTTGAGAGCACTTGTTGAATTGTGAACTGTTCTGGAGAATCTATGATTCTGTGCAGAAATAATATGACAAGACGGAAGTTGAGCTAAATCATTGTGTTCTTTTTTGTTTTCCTGTTTTACTATTTTCTACAACTCAATTATGAATGCTATGTGAATCCGCGACATGGATCTATAAAGGATGTGATGTTTCCATGTTTTACATGATGTTATTCTGTTGGATATGCTTACGCATGAATGTGTTTACCGTAGTTATGATTAAATGATGCGATCTGTTGAAGAATGATAATGAATGGTTATGTGAATGCATAAGTTGGATGATCTGTTAATGTTGCACTAAGTTGATAAGTTGATGCAAATTTTCCTCTCTCATTCTGCGGAAACTTGGTTTTGTCAGCTCTCCCTCGAACATCTCGGGTTAGACTTCATCCGCTCTATGGGTGTTGTTAGACAGGGTAAAACCCGTCTGGGCCAATGCTCAAGGAGATCGGGGTGGTTTGGGTGTCGACAGAGTAGGAACCCATGTCCACTGGTTTTGTTGGCTGTGTTTGTGTCAACAAATGGTTCCGTTGTCGAGACCTTCTTGCGACTAAGGGGAGGACATGTTGTGGCATTCGACAAGACCAGAAATTCAAGATTGGTTCAACCAAAAGCTATGAGAGTTTGTTGAGAAGGAAAATTAGAACTCTAGACTAACAACGAATAAGTGGCTGGCAAGGTACATACATGAAGGTCCACACAAGTATTTTTTCTCTGAATTCTCGATCATCTTATAAGAGTGTTTGGCACGATTCACCTATCGCAAGACAATTTCCAAGGAGGTGGCCAACATCCTAGACCCTCGAATTGATCCAAGAGTTGCAGGAAACTGACAACAAAGCCTCGCGGGTTGTTGAAGTCTATCTGGACAATATCTTGGAAGGCTATATCATCGAGTTTGCGGTTGATACTACTAAGTCCTACAACGAAGTAGAAAGGGAATTTTTCAACAGGCCAAGAGGTAGGTTCTATTGTCTTTACAATTGTCAATTAAGATGCTTGTCTATGAAAAAGGCATATTGAAGATGCACCCCGAGTAGTATAACTCTAGTGCGCGGGGGTTATGGATACCGCGAAGACAGGGAGGAGACGAATGGAATAATATTGGGTAGATGGGTGCAAGTTATGATGAGACTGTGAGGGAAGTCGAGGAAGGAAGTGGTCTTACGAGAGGAGGAGCAAGGTTTCAACAAGAGAAGAGGCAGAGGACAGGAGAAGGTCCTGCTACGATCAAAACACAAGACCACAAAGGAAGACCACATGGGATGAAGCGACCCTACAATGAAGACAAGGGCAACCAAACCCAGACTACGCCCATGGTAGAGGTAAGCTCAACCCCTAGTAGCAACGTACCCACACCTCCGCGCACTATGTTGCAATCAGGAAGAAACGCAAGTTCAACACCGAATTGTTCGACGTGCCACCATCCCTATAATAGTAGTAGTAGATCAACGTCTGTAGGAAGAAGGCCAAGAATGGCGGGCGACGAGGTGAAGTTGCCTTTGTTCCATGGGAACGAGACTGAGGATCTAGAACAATATTGGTTCCTGTGTGAGGCAATATGGACTGTCAGACAGACCGTAGATGATGATGTCAAGAAGGGCCAATTGGAGACAACCCTTCGAGGTCGCGCACTGGATTGGTACATGAAATTTGTACAAGTTCCTACGGGGACTCCGGCGAACACACTAGCAGAAATCAGGAGAGAACTTATTGAAGAATTCAGAAAACCAAAGTCTGAAGTGCAGTACATTACTGAATTGAAAGAAATTAAGCAGTATCCCAATGAGACTGTTTGGGATTTTGATCAAAGATTTAAGACATTAATGGCAAGAGTGAGTTTTGAGATGAACGACATTCAGCATAAGGAATGGTTCATTGCAACATTGCTAACTCGTATCAAACTACCGCTTATACAATAGAAGATTGCGACACAGAGCGAGGCTTTGGAGATCGCCATGAAGTTGGAAGCTTCACCAGTTGGAGAAAATGTAGTCGATATGAACCGGATTCAGACGTAGTTGGCTAACTTGAAGCTCCAGTTGCAAGACATTAAGAAGGGGAAGGAACAACGCGAGGATCTCTTGTGCACTCGATTTCGCATAGACGAACATACCAAGAATACTTACCCAGACTTCAGAAACTCCCTATTATCAGGGGTGTCGAACCCTTTGAGTTGTGGCAGTGTACCATGGTGTCGTATTTTCCAAGTGTATGGGCATCGACATGAGGAATGTGGGCACATACATAAGAAGGTAACGAAGCCGATGAACTTATACTGCACATTTTGTCGATCTGTCAGGCATGAAGATAAAGATTGTTGCACATATGACCTACTCTAGGAGAGAACATATGACTTGTTTTATGTGAAGGGAGAGGATCATTGGGCGATATAGTAGCCGCAAGTGGTACATCCACCACCTCAACCTCAGTTCGTACCACAGCAGCAACCACAGATGCAGTTTGTACCGCAACAGCAATTTGCACCACAACCATAGTATAATCAGATGCAGATGCCTCCGCAACAACCACAGTATGTTTAGTCAGCGCAGTATGTTTAGCAACAGCCAAATCCCCTGCAACAACAATTTTCTCAACCACAGTACTAGCAACAAGGAGGATTCTGAGGAGGATGAGGAGGAGGCTTTGGTCGAGGAGGCGGACAAGGTCGTAAACCTGTTCAATGTCATAATTGTGGTGTACTGGGGCATTATCAGAGAGATTGTCCACAATTGCGGTGTACATGTACGTATTGTACCGTGATTGATCACACTGTTGAGAACTATCCATAACTTATCGCGAGGTGACAGGCCAGAAATGTTCCTCAGTTGCAAAACCAGAATCAGTTACAGAATCAAAATCAGTTGCAGAACCAGAATCAAGGGCATAACCATAACCAATTGCAGAATCATAACCAGAATACAAATCAGAACGTGAATCAACCTATGAATCTGCCATTGAACCAGAGTCAAGGACCGAAGAGAACCCAAAGTTTGCAAATGTTAGGGACTACTCGGATGAAGAAACGATGGCAAAGATTACAGACTTGTTGCATGAATTCCAAGATTTGTTCCCTATGAAGTTTTTCGAGATGAAGGGGATACTGGGAGATTTAGAGGAGATGAAGATTCCATTGAAACCAAACGTGAAACTAGTAAGGCAGAGGCCATATCGCCTGAATCGTGATACAAGGAGAGGGTCAAAGTTGAGCTTGATAAGATGCTGGATGCTGGAATAATTGAGTCGGTTGAATAATCAGAATGGATCAGTCCCATGGTGGTCCCAGATAAGAAAACGGGTGAGGTTCGGATTTGTTTTGACCTAAAAAAATTGAACGATGCATGTATGCATGATCCATTTCTGACACCATTCACTGATGAAGTTCTAGAGGGAGTAGGTGGTCAGGAGATGTATTCCTTCATGGATGGGTTTTATGGCTATCACCATATGAGGATCACAAAAGAGGATTGCCACAAAACAACATTTGTTACTAAATGGGGTTGTTTTCAGTACACTATGATGCCTTTTGGGTTGAAGAATGCGCCTGCGATATTTTCCCATCTTATTGTCACTGCATTCAAAGATTTTATTCAAAAGTTTTTGCAAGTTTATATGGATGACTAGACAGTTTATGGATTGATCAGAGACCATCTGGAAAACTTGCGACTGATGCTGGAAGATGTCGACAACATCAGATCGTGTTGAACTCAAAGAAGTGTACTTTTTGTGCACCTTTTGGGATGTTGTTGGATCACATCATTTGCAAGCAATGACTGTTGGTTGACCCTGTGAAGATTGCGCTGATTTTGAGCTTGTCGTCGCCTACGAATGTGAAGATGCTTAGAGCGACGTTGGGGCACACAGGGTGTTATCGCAAGTTCATATGAGGTTATGCTGTGATCACAACGCCGATGGAAAAGTTGTTGAAGAAGGACGTTGTATTTCTATGGAGTCAAGAGTTTCAAGGAAGTTTCGACATGCTAAAGGCCAAGATGGCTTCCACACCAATACTAGTATTTTCTTATTGGAACAAGGAGTTCCATGTTCATGTGGATGCATCATCCGTTGCGTTGGGAGTGGTGCTCACGCAACCGAGAGAAGGAGATCTAGATCACCTAATTACTTTCGCTAGTTGGAAGCTGTCATCTGCAGAGAAAAACTATACGACCACAAAAAAGGAAGGTCTGGCGAGGGTATATGCGCTACAGAAGTTTAGGCATTACCTATTGGGCGATCATGTCAAGATGTTTACAGACCATCCTGCTTTGAAGTACCTAATCATAATCCTGTGTTGGGGGGGAAGATATGTCGTTGGCTACTTCTCTTTCAAGAGTTCGATTTTGAGATAATTGTGAAGTCGGTTCACTTGAACGTTGGCCCTGATCATTTATCCCGAATTGAGACAGGAAAAGAACCAACAAACATTGATGGCGGATTTCCAGATGCACAATTGTTCAGAATCGGCATGGTTGATGGTTACTATGATCAAATCATTCAGTTGTTGGCGATGGTAACCGCATCGGTGGACCTTACTACAAGTCAGAAGAAGAAGTTGGTGGCTAAGGCCTCGAATTTTCAATTGATTGCTTGACAACTATATAAACTAGGACCATATGAGACTTTTTTACAATGTGTCCTACCACATGAACAAGGGCAAATTTTGGTAGAGGCCCATGCAAGAGTTGTTGGTGGACACTATGGAGGTCGAGCTACTGCGAGGAAGGTGCTTTGCGCAGGGCTTTGGTGGCCCACCCTTCATACTAATGCAATGCATTATGCATGAACTTGCGATGTCTGTCAATGAACTGGAAAGCCATCAAGGAGGGATGAGATGCCGCTAGTACCTCAGGTGACATTGCAATTGTTTGATAAATGGGTGGTGGACTTTGTAGGACCAATTAACCCACCTGGAAAATGAACTGGTGCACGGTATATCATTACAGCGAAAGACTATTTGACAAGATGGGCGGAGGTCGTAGCAATCGTGGATTGCACCGCTGTGACAACAGCGAGGTTCTTATTTGACAACATTGTGACGTGGTTTGGATGTCCAAAGATATTGATGAGTAACCAGAGGAGTCACTTCATCAATCGCACAGTTAGTGCACTAACAATGGAGCTTCAGATACAACATAAGAAGAGTACCATGTGTCATCCTCAAGCGAATGGGATAGTGGAGGAATTCAACAAAGTATTGGAGCATGCACTGACTGGGATTTGAAGATTCTAGCAGTCTTATGGGCATATCGCACCACTTACAAGCGATTGATGGGGCAGACACCATTCAAATTGGTGTATGGGAAAGAGGCAGTCATGCCTATGGAGTACATTATTCCGAGTCTGTGCATTGCTGTAGGGACGAGCATGGATGATGGAACATCACTGAAAGAACGATTAGACCAGATAATTCAACTTGAGGAAGACCGCTTTGTTGTGGTTTTTCACCAGCACGTCGAGAAGGATCGACAGAAGGCTTGGCATGATCACCATATAAAGAACAAACAGTTTTAGCAAGGATACTTGGTGTTGTTGTACAACAGCAAGTTCATGAAGCATCTAGGTAAGTTACAAATGCATTGGTTAGGTCCATATCTTGTTAATTCCATTACTTCAGGGGGTGCAGTTCAACTGCAATAGTTAAATGGTGCGATGCTACCAAAGCTAATGAACGGTAGTAGGCTGAAGCCTTATAGGACGGGCCCAAAATTGCGCAATTCTCCAGGCACTGCACAATGAAAAAAAATGTAGGAATGATGGATAGATAGAAGGAGGGCACGCTAGGAGGAAGTGGGTGCGCAATAGTAGTAAAGTCAGTAAGCGCAGTTAGTAAGGTCTGTCGAAGTGGCCACATGATCGCGACATAGATAAATCAACAATAAATCTCGACAATTAAAGCAGTTAACTAGCGGGGCTTGTTGAAGCGATGCGTATTGATGGCGGATTCGACCATTGGATTGACAGGATCGACAGCGGATTCGGGTAGTTAATACATGATTTAGTCATGATGAGGTAAACTATATCGTGTTAATTTGTTAATGATGGGTATGGATCAACTTGATGCTATAAGATGGGGTCAGATGTGGTCGGAAGACACCATTGTGTAAGATTGACTAGAGTTATAGAGTTGCAGAGCAGAATCAGAATGAGTTGAGTGAGTTGCTAAGAGAAGAGAGGGTGTGCGACTGTTAAGCATTACGGGGCACTAGTGCAGCATGCAGAGTGAACCTATCACGGTGGAGATTTCAAGTGAACGGGACTCACCAATCATACCAGTAACCATTGTGGAGGAAATTGCAAGTATGCTGATAGGATCATCATCGTTGTTGAAGAAGAAGAGGAAGGGACAGAAGCATATCTCCCCGATGCCACACAAGAGGCAGACTAGAACGTCTACGAGGACAGCGGAGGAAGCTATGTAGACGGGTCCATCGAGCTCCAGATTCTTGGAGTCAGCAGCTCGTGCAGGGGTGTCCGCTAAGGATATCCCTGGGTATATACCACCCTGTCTACCTTGTGCGTAGCCCATGAGGCTCACCAAGAATCAAAAGTACCAAGTGAAGACATCGTCACTACAACAGGGGATGGTATGCACTACAGATATCATGTCTACACTGATGCAGATGAAGTACGATGACCATGACTTTCTTGCATGGGAAGATGTTGCAAAGGATCCATATGCGTCGATGGTAGCAGTAGAAGGCGGCCCAATACGTATTATGTGGGATTGGGTGAGCAAGATGAACAAAGCGGGCTTATTGGGACTGATTAACATGCCGCATTTTGGGCGGCTGAATGAGGTGAATGCCTACATAAAGCATCTTTTGTCTTGTTTTCATGAAGGAACGTTGTGGCTGGACACACTAGTTGAAATCACGGTGGACTTGATATCATATATCACGGGGTTGTCGAAGGATGGGCCAGACCCTTTGTAGTATTTTCGAGGTAAGGTTAATGACAAGAAGCTTGCATCCAGGTTGAAGAAGCGTTATGCATTGGAACGCAATGGGCGGGCTTACCGCATTGATAATATCAATGACCAGGTAGTGCATATCGACGTAAGGATTTTGGCCAGCAAAGTGGTCCGAAAGAAGAGCCCCATATAATGTAACTCGGTGGTGATTGTGTGCACAGAGCAATGCACGAAGGGAGTACAAATGAACTGGTCACCCTTTTTTATGAACTAGTTAGCAGAGTATACAGTGGCAGTACAGGTAGGAGAGCGCTCATTTACATATAGTTGGTTGTTGATTTTGATCGTAATCATGGCTTGGATGGAGCCAGTCAACTATCAAGGCATGGACGTAGAAGCGGTGAAATTGTGTAAGGGTGCACATTACCAAAATATCTGGTGGTTAAAGGAACCTAAAAGAATGGAGGATTGTGCGATCCAATTTTGGGTCTATTAGGAAGCGCTGCAGGCGGCAGCTGTGAAAGTTCCTCGATTATCTCAGGAAGCTGCAATGAAAAATCAAAGGATTGCTCAGTTTGCAATCGGGACACACGCCATTCATGTGCAAGCATAGCGTGACCCAGACAAGCAATGGTTGCCAACCTCATATAAACTATCTGATAAGGGGCTCACAGTGATTTTTGACAATTGGCTCGCCACATGAAGGGAGCCACTCAGTTTGGAGGAAGTATCAACAGGACCCCCAATAGATGCACCAGTTGATCTCGTGCATAAAGATGACCAACATAGTCACCACGAATCCGATACAGAGTCGAGACAGACACCCACTGACCCGGATGCAGAGCGAGCATTTAACGAATCGAGAAGGAAGAAACACTATGAACAGGGCGCGACAAGTAGTGTCGTGCCACGGATGGAAGCGCAGTTGAATCGACTTGTCAAGGAGGTTACTGATGCAACAGATGCGACACCAAAGGAAATGAAGAAATCCACGCAAGAGGGATTTGTGGAGGTAAGAACAAAACTTGATTCTTTATATGATGTTGTTTTGAAGAGAGTGCCAAAAGGTGTGACCGTGCAGGAATTTGGCTCAATCAACATTGGGACGCGGGTGCATAATGTTCAGATTCCCCTAACTACGATTGAGACCGACAATGAGGGCTTGAACACCTCCCTGCAGCAGTTGTAGAACCTGTTTATTGACATCAACAGTTTGTCCACGCAGACATTGGTGCACATGAAAAGAGTCACCAACCAGAAGTTGACCGACAAAGAGCAGAACATCAGCGATCAGTTTTTGTAATCGCGAGAGAAGGAAGCGTAAGCACAGAAAGAGCTTGAAGAGTTCAAGAAGGTGCAAGAGGAGTTGAAGGAGAAGAGCGTCGTGAAGATCATAGTGTTGAAAAAGGAGTAAGACCGACTAGTAGTCAAGAAGGATCAACTCTGGGATCATAAAGTGCGGCTGGAAGAGGTCGTTTCGGATGCCTTTCAGTATGTGCCTGAGAGCACCGCAGAATTGGATGCAATGGAGAGAGAAAAATAGCTTGGAGCGGTCATCGCATAGTTGCAGCGAGATAATGTAGACTTAACTAATCTGGTGCATCTCAAAACACCAGTGGAGAAAATCACAGAAAGGAAGAGTGCCATGGAGGATGTGGCGACACAGCTAGAAGAGATGGAGCAGGCAGCTAACAAGGTCACTGATGCGACAACGCAATTTTGGGGCAGCACCGTCCAGGATGAGCAGTTAGCGCAGCTGACCAAGCAGTTGCAGGAGGAAAAAGGGTAGTTGGTGACATTAAAGACAACATTGAGAACAATGCCACTGGTTGTTCATATTACAAAGTCTGAAGAGTTGAAGGAGTTCCAGCAATGTGTTGGAAAGGCTCAAGAGCGACAACGGAAGCGCACTGAATAGTTAGACGAGTTCCAAGATATTGGAGCGCAACTTTCTGTTCAGATAGTTGTTGCACTAACGGTCGTGCAGGAAGGAAAGAAGGAGGTTGCTAAGAAGATAGTGGAACACCCATTGAAGCACAATTTGACAGGAAGTCAAGAGATCGCAGAAAAGGTCGAGACATAAATCAAGGAGATCAGTCAGCAATATGAAGACTTCAAGTTGAAGATCACCGAGTACATTATGTCCAGCTGACGTGGCTCGAGGGCAAGCCACAAGATTGTGTTGGGGGCCTGTTGTCAGGCAGTTTTGGGATACATTAGTTGCGCAGCATCGTGGATGTTGCGCAAGTTCAAAGACACCACGCAAGACGAAAATATAATATTTTATGTATTTTTGTGTCATCTTTTGTGGTTTTGGACCACATTGTGCAAATGTTGGTCATTATTTTGTAGAATTTGTTAAGAAGTTAGTTACGAAGTTGTCTAAGTGGACCTTGAATGTAAAGGTGCAAACCTATAAGTAGGTGTTGAATTATAAGTGTTAGGGGTGCCTTTTGAGTACTTTTCGAGAGCACTTGTTGATCTGTGAACTGTTATGGAGAATATGTGATTTTGTGTGGAAGTAATATGACAAGATGGAAGTTGAGCTAAATCATTGTGTTCTTTTCTATTTTTCTGTTTTATTGTTTTCTGCAACTCAATTATGAATGTTATGTGAATCCATGACATGGATCTGTAAAGGATGTGATGTTTCCTTGTTTTACATGATGTTATTCTGTTGGATATGTTTACGCATCACTGTGTTTACAACAGTTATGATTGAATGATGCAATCTGTTGAAGAATGATTATGAATGGTTATGTGAATGCATAAGTTGGATGATCTGTTAATGCTGTCCTAAGTTGATAAGTTGATGCACATTGTCCTCTCTCATTCTGCGAAAACTTAGTTCCGTTAGCTATCCCTCGAACATCTCGGGTGAGACTTCATCCACTCTGCAGGTGTGGCTGGATGGGGTAAAACTTGTCTAGGTCGGTGCTCAAGGAGATCATGGTGGTTTGGGTGTTGACATAGTAGGAACCCCTGTCAACTGGTTTTGTTGGCTGATTTTTTGTCAACAACAAGATGAAGTTGTTGTCGCATAATTGAAAGCTTTAATAGAAGAACCTCAAGAAGATGTGCGACTATAAAGAAGGCTTAATCATATTGGGAAAATTTTGAATATTAGTCGTGAACTGAGAATGATTGCCCAAATAGGAGATTATGACATGGATTACATTATTCTGTATTTGGGCTCCGATGTTAACATTCTTACAAGACAAACTTGGGAAAGTATGGGGGATCCAATACTAGTATGGTCCCATGTACAACTCAGACTAGCAAATCAGTCGAAGGTTTTACCTATCGGTCTACTGACTCAAGTTCTTGTCGAGATAGAAGGACTTCACACTTATGCAGACTTTGAGGTGATCTACATTATTAATGATACGAATCTATATCTTGAGCTTTTGGGGATCGACTGGGCCATTGATAACCAAACTATCATCAATTTCAAGAAAATGATACTAATGTTTGAAGATGAAGAACTAAGGGTGGTCGCACCGCTTGATCCTCTAGAAGGCCAAAGGTATGTCGAGCAAGTGAATAGTGAAGGGAAAGGTGGATATCTAGACCACATCTATAGCATTACTTCTGCAATGGATGATTATGTAAATCCAACAACCAACAGAAAACTCAGTTGGTGAAGTGTTAGTTCCTGCACATCAGATTCTGGAGAAGCTTTGGAAAACTGGCAGAATCGATTGCATGAAGTGTAAATGAGAAGATGCGCAAGAATTACAAAATCTGTGCGGTGGGTAGGCATCTAGGTATGTGATCTACCCACCTATGACGATTTGCCTAACTTGGAATCTTTTTTGACAGAATTTGAATAAAAAGTAACAGCACCGCGGTGACTATTAATTTTGGAATTTGAATTGAAGGCCACACCTTCCAGATGGTGGGTCACACATAAACAATATATCTCATAATGGCCCCAATGCCAGAGATTGATGGAAGTCCAATTTGGAGAGAAGGTGATGTAAACTGGACAGAAATATATAGCATGAACTAGTCATGTCGAGCACATTGAGTATTGTTGTGCGACCTGGGAGGCATGCCCACAAAAGGAACTAGGAGGCATGCCCACGACAGGAGTGGGTCCATCAGTTAGTACACACATTAGATATGATACCACGGAACTGGTATACATCGGTTGAGCTGCGACGAGGAACAATATAATGGGAATATTTAACTGTCGATTTCACCCAAACATTTTGATTTGTTGATGATCATCCATCGATTGATGTTGCTCTACAAGTAATTAAGAATAATCTATTCAAAGATCTGTATCAATGGTAAATTTTAATCAGAGCAGCACGACAGTCCAACACTAGATGGAATGTTATAATGTAACATGCGAACCAGATGATGATGATACCCACGACATAAACACTCCTGAGTCTGAAGGCATTCGCATGGTGGAAGGATCGAAAGTGTCGAGCGACAAATTTTTGAATCCGTTGAAAATAAAGAAAGTATACATTGGTTCTCCAGAGAATCCAAAGTTTGCCAATATTGGAGATTATTGGGACGATGAAATGGTTGGAAAGATTACAAACTTACAACATGAGTTTCAAGATATGTTCCCCACTGAGTTTTTGGAAATGAAAGGAATTGTCGGAGATCTTGGAGAAATGAAGATTCCATTAAATCTCAACGCAAAACCTGTTAAGCAACGACTGTATCGACTCAATCCACAATACAAAGAAAAGGTTAACATAAAGTTAGATCGAATGTTGGATGCGGGTATCATAGAACCTGTTGAAGAATACGAGTGGATCATCCTGATGGTAGTACAAGATAATAAAACTGTGGGTGAATTGTGTATTTGTGTCGACCTAAGGAAGTTGAACAATGCCTGCTTGCATGACCCATTTCCGACCCCATTTACATATGAGTTATTGGAGTGTCGGGGGTCAAGAATTCTATTCATTCACTGATGGATTCTCTGGTTACCATCAAATCAGAATTGTGAAGGAGGATCAACACAATATAACCTTTGCGACATGGTGGGGACGTTTCCAGTATACAGTGATGCCATTTGGACTCAAGAATGCTCCTACTATTGTTTCCAAGATAGTCGTGGTTGATTTTAAAGATTTTTTCATAAGTTTCTTGAAGTCTATTTTGATGACTAAACGGTATTTGGGATCATAAAAGATCATATTGAGATCCTCAGAATGATGCTTGAACGATGTCAACAATATCATATTTCTCTGAATCTAAAGAAGTGTATTTTTTGTGCCCCTTTTGGAATTATATTGGGTCATGTGGTTTGTCGCGATGGAATCTTGGTGGATCCTGCTAAAATTGCGATCATCATCGACCTACCACCACCCGCGATAGTAAAGCAACTAAGAATGAATTTGGTACATACATGGTACTATCGAAAATTTATCAGAGGATATGTAGAGGTGACTGCTCCTATGGAGAAATTATTGAAGAAGGATGTGAAGTTTCACTGAACTGAACAATGCCAAGAGAGTCTGGATGTCTTGAAGAATAAGATGGCCACATTGCACATATTAGTTTTTCCATATTGGAAGAAATAATTTCATGTACAGGTCGATGCATCGTTTGTCGCACTCGGGGTTGTACTAGCACAGCCTGGCGGAGGTTCTATTGATCATCCTATTTCCTTTTTTAGCATAAAATTATCAAAAACAAAGAAGAACTATACCATGACCGAAAGAGAAGGCTTAGATATGGTATATGCACTTCAAATGTTTTGACATTATTTATTGGGTGGACATTTCAAGATGTACATATATCATTATGCATTGAAATATATGGTCAATAAGCCAATGTTGGGGGGGAAGATCTCTCGATGGCTTCTCATTTTCCAGGAATTTGACATTGAGATCATTATTAAACCAGGTCGACTGAATTCAGGACCAGACCATCTGTTGAGGCTAGAAAGTGGAGAAGAACCTGGTAGTCTCGACGATAGCCTTCCCGATGCATAATTATTTTCGGTCAAGATGTTTGACGATCATTATAGAGATATTATACAATTATTGAGTACGGAATATGCACCAGCCGAATTCACTACAGCATAGAAGAAACAATTAGTTGTGAGAGTTGCATATTTCCAGTTGATTACTGAACAATTGTACAAATTGGGACCTGACAAAATTCTTCGTCATTATGTATTAGAACATGATCAACTAATGATTTTAAATGAGGCACATGCTGGTGTCTCAGGAGGCCATTATGCCAGGAAATCTATAGTGCGAAAGATATTACAAGCAGGACTACGGTGGCCTAATTTGCATGTGGATGCTCGAGATTATTGTCACAGCTATGATATCTGCTAGAGAACTGGAAAGTCGTCGTGATGAGATGAAATGCCACTAGTACTACAGATAACTTTACAGGAATTTGAAAAATGGGCTATTGATTTTTTTGTACCTATTAATCCACCAGGGAAAAGAATAGGTGCACGATACATTACCACTGCGACTGATTACTTGACTAGATGAGCTGAATCAACGTCAGTAAAATATTGTATTGTTGCGACTGATGCCATATTTTTGTTTGATAATGTAGTGACCTGACTTGGATGCCCAAAGATTTTGATAAGTGATCAAGGCACACACTTTGTGAATCAATTGATCGACATATTAACTGAATAATTCCATATTCAACACCAGAAGATGACACTCTATCATCCATAAGCAAAGGGCGTTGTTGAGGCATTCAATAAAATCTTGGAGAATGCATTGACGAAGATCTATAATGTTCAAATAGACGATTGGGATCAGAAAAATATCGAACAACTTGTAAAAGGTTGACAAGACAAACTCCATTTCGACTAGTTTATGGACAAGAGGTTGCAATACCAATGGAATATATTGTACTAAGTCTAAGGACAGATGCAGTTACTAAAATGACTAATATTGGTGCTATGGAGGAAAGATTGTTCCAACTGGTCTAGTTAGAAGAAGAATGATTCATCGCAAGCTATCATCAGAATGTCGAGAAGATGCAATAAAAATCTTGGCATGATCGACATATCAAGAATAAGCAATTTCACATTGGAGATCTTGTTCTCTTGTACGACATTAAGTTTTTTAAGCACCTTGGCAAGCTTAGAACACATTGGCTGGGGCCATATATTATCATTTAGATAACTGAAGGAGGCGCAATACAATTGCATAAATTAGATTGAACACCTTTCAAGGGGTTGGTGAATGGAAGTCGACTAAAACCTTACCAAGATAGCCACAGTTTGGTCGACTAAGAATTTATATAAATAAAAAAGACAAGAAGTTGTAGATGTTCTGTCTGTCGTAGAAGACGAAAAAGAGTTGTAGATGTTCTATCTGTTGCAGAAGAAAAAAAATCACAGACTTTATGGATGTCAGAGGAAAAGAAAAATGTCGTAGACTGTCTTTCTCTCACTAAAAAAGAGTGGTGTCGCAGGCTCTAGGCCTGTCGCAAGGAAATAATTACCGTCGCACAATGAATTTTGGTCGCATGTGATAGTTGGCTTGCAGTTAATGTGAGCACGTGGGAGATTTTGGTGGCGTGATTTTTTGTCACTTCCACCGTTAATGCATAATAACTACCATTGAACTGACATGTGAAGTGATGGTTTGATTAGAGTTTTCCTTGTAATGATTAAAAAGATTGCCCCATGTGACATAAATCACTGCCACCTTTCCATTTATTGTCGATCATGCAAATGAAAAATGGATTAAATGGGTACACATATATTGTCTTCGCATCGAAGTTTCATTCATTCTAGTGCATCTGACTGAGTATGTTGAACTATTTATCTGAAACTGTAAGAACCGAAACCATTGTTTTACAAAGTATGGTCATTACCATCTCCAGTACGAGCACTATTCAAGAATCAGGTCTTAAGATTCTGTCACCCATGCCAATTATGGAAGACACCATAGAGGTTGTTTCACAATCACCTAGAGTTGTAGAAGAAGTTGCACAATCATCGGTAATTCCAACCGTTGTTTTACTATCAGACCCACCCGGTACATCAAAGAGGAAGCGTTCTACTGGTCGAAAACCACGGGAAACAACACCTCGTACCAGAGGATGAAGCGACAGGGTCGACATCCATGTTTTCAAATTATGTTCTGTCAAGGCCAGCAGATGTGCCTAGAGTTAGACTTACCGAAAATGAAAAGTATCCATTGGTAACACCTTTCATATCGAAAGGAGTTCGAGTAACGACAAATATCATCCCCAATCTGTAGAAAATGGGATTTGTTGACCACGACTTGCGCAAATTCCCAGAACTAGCAATGGAAAGATATATGACTATTGTTTGAGAAACAAAGGATGGCCCTATCAATATGGTTCCAATGGAATGGGAACGAGGACTAGATAAATATGCACTACTATTGTTGATGCACATGCCACATTTTGGCTGCACAATAGAAGTGAATTCCTACGTCAAGAAGTTGCTTGTATGTTTCCATGGCGGTTGTCTATGGATCAACTAGAAGATTTTAGTGGACGTCGAGCTCATAGCGTCGATTAGAGGACTCCCTTTGGTGGAGTCAACCCAACACCATTCTTCGCTGGGAAAGACCAGGATACAAAATTGACAAATAAGATGAAATAGAAATATGACATGGCAAGGGACAAGAGAGGCTTTGTTATCGCCTCCATCAATGATACTAATGTTCGGTTCATGACTAAAGTATTATCTAGCAAGCTTCTCAGAAAAATGCGACCGAACAAATGTACCGTTGGAACAATTATAGTGGCAGAGCAGTGTGTAGAGGGTGTCTAGCTCAACTGGTCAACCTATTTACTGAATGAACTCTTAGCATATGCATAAGAAGTACAGGAAAAATGTAGCCCATTTCATTATTCTTGGTTACTAATTTTGATTTCTTTTATCGCATGGGTAGAACCACCAAACTACCAAGTGGTAGATGTGCTAGTCCCATGTCGAGGAGCTCAATACCAGAATCTCTGGTTCGGTATAGATAAACCTGAGCGGTAAAGAGATAATAATGTTGAATTCTTCTTATAAGGAGAGGGCCTTTGGTATTATATTAGGAAACAGGCCAAACTCACCAAGGAAACTGTCAAACTATTTTGAAATATTATAATATTCTCTGTTGGGGCCCATCACATCTTTTTGCATCCTCGACAGGACCCACAACACTAATGGCTTGCGATGCACTTTCAACTATCTGATGTTGAAATTGATGCCATTATTCAAGATTGGCCAATAGAGTGGAAAGTTCCTGTCGCAAATGATCATCTATATGTAGAAGAAGAGTCACGACAGGATGACCCTTCGACAAAAAAAACGGTGACCAGGGAGGTTATCTACCAATGGAAGAAAATCCATAAAGCTCTCCCTATTGTAGTCAACATGAATCCATCACAACCCCAACATATCCATAGTTGCGGGATAACAAAAAGCACTCAAAAAATTCTAAGAGTCGGAATAAGATGAAGGTTGACTGCTCATTTGGACTCGTCGACCTCACCAATGATGATTACACCCTTTTGACAGAAACAATGGCAGAAATTGCCAATCAAAGCTGCAGAAAAATGGATGAAAGATAAACAAAATTGACAAGCAACATAACGGATTTATTATAGACACTTTGTAAAGCAGTAAAAGAAGTTCGAGTGGTGGTCGACTAAAATCCATACTCGACTGTTTCGCTGGACCAAGCTAGTCCATCTAAGGAGCGACCTGTCGAGGAATCATCGATGCCAACTCCACCAATAAAGATTCAAGTACTAGGTCAAACAATTGACTTAGGAGAATTACAGCTAAATACCATGGTCAAGGACCTTGGTCATATCACTATGGATTTTTTTGCGCTACCTATGTATGAAGTGCATGCCATTCAGAATGTCGCAGTACAAGAATCGAAGAAAAGGAAGTGTGCATTGGATTATCAGGTCAAATACTCGCACAAAATTGTTAATAAGTTGAAGAAAACAGTCCAAGATATAGAGCAGAAAGAAAAAATGTTGCAGGAGGACATACATCGATTGGATGCAGCTGTTACACTGGCTTGTAGTAGCTTTACAGATGAAGGAACTACAACAGATATGTTTTCAGAAGCCAAGGTATTTTGACTTAGCAAAGTAGCGGAGAGCCTCCTTAAGTGGTTTGCAGAGCTGGAATTACAGATAAATCCCAGTACACCTCTAGAGGTACTGGCAGAACAAAGAAAAGAAACAACTGAAGTTGTGATGAAGATTGGAGAGGCAAAGGCACTTTGTGCCAAGGTGGTAGAGCAAGTTTCTCAGCCATGGGAAGCTTTGATCCATGATGAGGAATTGAAACAAATAACGGAGCAGTTGCATACTGTTGAGGAAGACTACAACAAAATGAACAACGATCTAAAGAAGCTACTGACAGTAGAGAAAATAGCCAAGGCTTTCAACATGAATAAGCTACAACAACAAGTACAAAAACTGTGAACACATCAGCAAAAGATAATCAATCGGGTCGTAGAACTTTAATCAGAAGCAGAGAAAGCTATAAGTCTCTTTCAACCTATACATGAAAATGTGAGACAAGACTTGGGGTCGACAGAACTAACAACTTCAGAATACATCAGTTCTGAACTTGTGAAAAAAATGAAGATAGTAGAAGCAAAAGTGCGACAAGAAACTGAACAGGTAGTGAAAATCTTTCAATATTTTCAAAGCAAGGTCGCATTGACGAAGATCTCGGACTAATGTGGCTCAGGATGAGCCACAGGTGAGTGTTGAGGGCCTGTTGGCCCTAGGAAAAGTCACACAAAATTCTGCTCGAAAATATGAAGATTCTGGTCGTGCGAGGAAAGCAATCGCGACAGAAGGATCCACAATAGAAGAGGAATAAAGCAAGTCGAAAAGTAGAGTTCGACTAATTTTATGGGAAGAGTTAGTTAGACTAAAAGATTGCTTTTAGTAATAAAGCATCATTGTATTTTGGGTTGATAGTTCCTATTTTTAGAAATAAATGATTGTATTAAAATAGAAAGGCATCCTATCAAGTGGCAGTTGAGAGTCAATATACGGTTGAATCAAGAATTGTAAAAGTGGAAAAGCTTATTAAAAGCACCGACCCAAGCTGTGTGTGGGTTACTCGTTAGAGTGGGTTGAAGATCAAGCATAGAGAGAGTTGCTTAGTTAGAGCATCGATCTAGGTTGTGTGCATATCGACCATTCAGAGAGAGAGAGACAAAAACCAGAGAGCATGAGACGAGATATAAATGTATGAATTGTAAGAATATCAAAAGAAAAGGTTCCAAACTGAGTGCGCAGACCAAAGGTACCAAACCAATTCTCATGCCAGATGAAGAGCACCTTTGTGGTTTTTCCCAAATGTGTTTCCACGTTATATATTGTCTCTATGTGTTTTAATGTTTATGTTATGTCGAATGCATGTTTAATGTAAGTAAGCCTATCTGAATGTGTCGCACAGATTTAATGGTGAATGAATGTATATATGTGTCGCACCTATATTGAGTTAACATGTGTTAATGTTTTATGATTATGTTGTCATATATGACAATGGAAAGGTAGATGGTTATCTTGAATGAATGTATGAGAACATAAGTATAATTCACGGTTTCGGTCGAGTGACCTGATAGACTTATAGAGTGAAATCCTCGACATAACCGCAGAAACTTGGTTCTGGAAGTACCCACAAGATATCTCAGGTGAGACTTCATCTGCATCTCAGGTGTTGTCGATGGAGTTCTCCTATGTCGGGTCAATATCTTGGGTCTTGTTGACGAACAAAGGGTCTGAACCTGGGTCAACCGAAAGTTAGGCCAACAAAACCCCTTCTGAGTTTGACTTTTTGGCAGAACTTAAAAATATTTGCATAAAACTTCCCCTACTACAAGCTATGAAAGATATACCAAAATACGAAAAAATTGTTAGGGATTTATGCCTTAAGAAGCCTGAAAGAGGAAAGAGATATCCATTAACCATCCAGGTCATTGGTAAACTAGCAAGTCTCATGTCTACTCAAGTCATTATGGAAAAATATGTTGACATTGGGAATCCAATTGTTACAATCCTTGTCAACTACCTTCCCATCCTAGATACTTTTGTTGACTTAGGTGCAACTATTAATGTGATTACTATGGAAACTTTTGCTCAATTGGAACTGTGCAATATTTGACCTACATCCACATTATTAGAGTTAGTAGACCAATCTAAAATTAGACCAGAGGGTGTGTTAAGAGACATCATTGTTTCCCTAGATTCTTGAGAATACTTGGTGGAATTTATGGTCCTACAACCTAAGTATAATCTAAGAGGACATCCTTTAATCCTAAGAAGACCACGATTAGCCACAACATATGCATTTATCATCTATATATCTAGAAAAATGACACTTGCACATGGAAATGAGATAAAACAAATCACACTTTACCCCTCCTACAAAAACTACATTTGAATTATAACATGTACAATGACTTGATGAGAATAACACTAACGACAAGTAGTCCAACCCATTTTAACAATTGCACAATCCATGAGTCTTAAATAAAATATTGATGAAAAACTGCTTAATAATCACATTACTAATTCTAAATTTTCATAGTATTTTGGGGGATAATCATATATTGTGTGCAATCTTCCACAAACCATATTTTAGAGAAAAAATTTCAAGAGACTTGTACTACATAAAATTTGCGTTCAATCTTTTGATCAACATTTCCTATAAATTATATTTATGAATCCTACGACAAAACTGTTGAATTTTTTCCTGGAAAAATCTTAAATATCAATTTTGCTTTAGATCAATTGCAATAGAAAGAACTAATTTAGAATTTGCAAAATTATTCTGAGGCATTCGCATGGGAGTATACTAACACGAAGGGAATCCACCCAGACACATGCATTTACCATATCTACATCTGGGAACATGCCAAACCTATCAAACATCCTCAGAGAAGAATGAACCCAACCTTGAGGAAAATAATGAACAAAGAATTACAAAAGTTATTGAATGTAGACTTCGTCTATCCCATCTCAATCAACTAATGGGTTTCATCCTTGGTAATTGTTCCCAAGAAGAATGGTAAGCGACAAATATGTATACATTATAGAGAACTAAACAAGGCATGTTTAAAAGACCACTCCTCTTTACCTTTTATTGATTAAGTTTGGATACATTACCAGGGAAGAGACACTTTTCTTTCTTTGATGAATTCAAAGGTTACAACCATATTCAGATCACTCTAGAAGATCAAGACAAAATAACCTCTACATTCCCTTGGGGAACCTATTCCTACAAGTTATTTCCCTTCGGACAATGTAACACGCCTACCACATTTCAAAGAGACATACTTCATATTTTCTCTAACTTGATTCATGACAGGGTGGAGGTATACATGGATGACTTTATTGTATATGGTGATTCTTTTGAAGATGATTTGAATAATATTAAAAAAGTCTTAATTAGGTGTCAAGAGACAAATATTTCATTGAGTAACGAGAAATGTCTTATGATATTGATTGAATGAATTGTACTTGGTCACCATGTGTCTTTTGCGAGAATAAAAGCATATTCAACAAAAATAGAAGTGGTTGTCAAGCTAGAAGTCCCAATCACTCATACGGATGTAAGAAGTTCCTTGGGTCATGTAGGTTATTACATATGTTTTATAATTTTTTTCATTATTTAAAATGGCCTTGCCATTATTTAAATCACTTGCAAAAGATGATGATTTGTATTAGAATGATGAATGCCATAATTATTTTGATACACTCAAGGAAAAAATTTCTTCAACCCGAATATTAAGAGGACCAAATTGAACTTTACCCTTCCACATTTATACTGATGCATCAGATTCATCCATAGGAGCAGTTATGGGAGAAAAGGAAAATATTTTAACCTATTTTATTTATTTTATTAGTAAAAATTTGAATCCTGTTGAATTAAATTATGTTGAGACAAAGAAAGAGTTTCATGAAGTAGTTCATGTTGTCAACAAGTTTAGACACTACATCACTTGTTATGAAGCTTTTGTCCATACTAGATATGCTGCTATAAGCTACGTCATGAACAAACCAATAACATATGGCAAAATCACTAGGTGGCTTTTGTTGTTAAGTTTTCTATGTTGCTATAGCTTAATTCCTAACTTTATAAGCATTTAATGCATTTTCACAATAACAACATAAAGAGGATCACTGAAAGAAACACAATCATAAGGGATACAACAATTTACCCTCGGAAACCCTAAAGGGAAAAACCCAGCAAAAACTTCCTCAATATAGATTACCTAAATGCAATGACCAAAGAATAAGGTCTCATAGAGAGAGAGAGAGAGACCAGACCCTAAGCATAAGAGCCAAACACCAAATACACTAGTCCTCCTCCTTCTCTGTCCCTCCTTATTTATCTCTCTTACGCAATACAAGTGTGAGTGAGTGTGTATGAATGAGGGAGGGTGCCTCCCTAATTATACTAATATTCCCAATTGACATTTACCCTAACTGGGCTGACCTACCTAGGAAATCTCACAATAATAATTATATTATTCTTTTATGGGTATTATTGACCTGACTTACAACAGAGGGTTTACCTGATGACTTTTACATGACCTTTTACATCAGTGTCATCTCCCGAAGGAGGAATAACAATAATGTAAAGTACAAGTAGAGAGAGGAGGCATAACAACTGGTGTGGCTCTACACAACATCATCGAAAGGAGAGAGAGTAGGCATCATCAACATCATCTTTTGGAACATTGTCTAGTACATCTATAGATCATTGGAAGTTTTGAACAACATCATCATATTCAACATGGAGCTTGAGTGTCACCATCTCCAACATGGCACTAGGGCATCATCATATGTAGCATGGAACTGGAACATCAACAACAACATGGAGCTGGAGCATCATCATCTACAGCATGGAACTAGAGCATCACCTGTAGCATGGAGCTGGAGCATCATCATCATCTATTGGAACATCATATGCAACATGGAACATGAGCATCATCATCTGTAGCATGGAACTGGAACATCATCATCATCTGCATAAAAATTGATACATCATTGACAACGACAACACGAGGCTGGCTCATCAGCATAAAGCTAGAATAACAATAACAACGTGTGGTAGGCATAACAACATCACCATCAACAGCTCAAGGTTGGAGTAACATCATCTATGGCATGTGTAACAACAAACTAAATGATCCTTCCTTTCATAATTACAAGATCATGGACAACACATCTGTAGAAGGAGCAAGTCGATAAGTCAACTTGAACAAGGACCGACTTAGTCGATCAGTTGACTAAGTCGATGAGCCGACTTAGTCGATCAGCCAACTAAGTCGATGGGCCGACTAAGTCGGTCGGCCAACTAAAATAAGAGATTAGGTCGGCCATCTAAGGTCATGTCGGTTCACCGAACCGACAGGTATTTATTTTGTAACCGTTCTGTAAATCATATATATTAGGCTATTGAGCCAGACAAGAACTCAGTTCAGTTCTCTGCATTGTATGGACTCATTGTAATAATATAATCTGTTCTAATTCTATCTGTTCTTATCTTTTGTCTCTGTTTACGATTTATATATGTTTTAGTGTGTATTATTGGTAACCTTATGTGATCTGTGAGATTACAACATTGGTTCCGTTGCCGGTAGTACACGACTGGAATGTATACCAACAAATGATACCAGAGCAAGAGATTAAGGACTGGTGGAATCGGAAAATTGCAAACTACTTGTAGAATTATGCGCGAAGGAACAGATTAACAGTTGCACAAGCAAAAGAAATTTTTTTCACAGAAACGCATGAAAAGTTTGTCAAATCAGTGCCCCAACTTTTGAAGAAATTCCTGGATGAGAAAACCGAACGGGATTAAAGAACAACAGTTGCTGGAAAAACTGATCCGCAGAGGTAGAACAAACTTGTCCGAGTGGTTTGAGAAAATCGCCGACGACTTCTGTGAGGAACAAGCAGTCGAAGACAGAACTTCGGTAGAAACAGTAAAGGAGAAATTTTACACAGACCTCACCGAACAATTTATGTGTTCCCTACCGACCTTGTTGTTCAAATTTTTTATCGATAAAGGAGTAGCACATATCGTCGAACCTCGCCCATCACTTCACGAACTGCCAACAAATTCTAACTGGGTGAAGAAGCAGAGGAAGTGGGAAAAATTCATTGCCGAAAGGGAGTGGGAATACTTCCTAAGCAAATAGACCGAACTATCCGGGCTTTCTAAAAAGAGTCGGGTAGGCTATGGGGGGGTAGCTGGTCATTTGTCGAAGATAGAGTATAGTGGATCCTAGTCGACTAGAATCCGATATCAGTCACCAGTAATGAGAAGTTGACTAAAGAGGACCTCAAGAGAATAGTATCCTACAAAAGTATGTTGGACATTCAGAAAATAGAAAGGGACGAGAGACACCAGAGAAGGGACGCAAGACAAGAAAGGGCCTTAGAGCTGCACAGAGGAGAAAACCCTAGGGAGAACAACCAGGAAGAGAATCCGCCAGAGTCGGGTCATGACCAACATGAAGAGGGCGTGGAACAAGAAGCGTCCCCTAAGGAGGAATAATTGTGGATAGAGCAGCTAGAAGCTCTCCAATTAAGAGCTCCCAATGAAGGAACAACCCTTTCCCCATTGAATCCGCATACTCGAATACAGACTATTGTCGAAGAAGACCTCCGACTACGAGCTGGTGACTTCAGTATATGGAGCCGACTGGTCGATGAAACGTACCCTAGATGACACCTTATTATACGTCGACCGATGGAAAGGAACTGGGTGACGTTTCAAGCGGCAGCCTCCCTCCGAAGTATCCACTTGCTCTTATCGACACATGAAGGAGCGCCCCCCCCCCCACCAAATACAACTTTAGAAGAAATCGAACAATCAGACCTGCGAACAAATAGTTGCAGTGGACCATCGACAGTAGAAGTCAACATCAAACGACTGCACGTCGACGAAGAATTGACAACCGATGGGAACGCAAGTTCCGTCGATCAAAATTCCGTAGGCACGAATACATCAATAACCCCACCACCCTCATCACCACCCCCACCTCCACTGCCGCCAACTTCTGCGAGTAGTGACAGCGATTCAGACATGGGTCACGGATCAGCTCACATCCCCCTATATGAAGGAGATGAAGACCCCAGGCGACATTGGTTCATCTGCGAGTCGACCTGGGAAGCCAACCAGGTTGCAGATGAAGATAGACAAATGGCACAGTTCGCAGGAGCCTTAAGGAAAAGGGCATTGACATGGTACATGACCTTTTTAGAGAGACAACCCAGAGCGACAAAAGCCAAGATTAAGGCGCAATTTTTGTCATTTTTTAAAACTCCAGATGCTAAGCACGTGGCCGCGAAGAAGCTTAAAACCACATCACAAAAGCCAGGAGAATCCGTCTGCAACTATGATAAGCGTTGGAAAGACTTACTGAGCCAATTGGATTATGTTATAGACGAACAGTTACTAATCCAGTGGTTTCTTGCAGGACTATCACAAAAATTACGTCGACACATTAGTCTGGAGACGTTCAAAACGTATGAGGATGCGCTAACGAAAGCTCTTCAAGTTGAGATGGACGAAGATATACCCGCTTACCCCATGGACCATAGATTGGAACAACAACTCGAGAACGTACAGAAGTCTCTGAAGGAGTTAAGCCTCAAGAATCAGGAGATCTGGTGCACCAAATGCTCAACAAACGACCACTCAAAAGATAACTGTCGACAAGAATATAACCGACAAGACGTCCGATTTGTACAGACCAAAACCTTTTGCGACATTTGCCAAGAACATGGAGATCACTCTACAACAGACTGCCTGTTTAACATGAAGAACGACAAGGATTCCTGGTGCGCCATCTGCGAAACCAAAAGTCATAACACTGTCGACTGTCAGTTAAACCTAAAGAACCGACAGAACTATCAGGCGGTATACCAAACAAATGCGTTGGCACAACATCACGAGCAAAACAATCCACCAAATGATCAGAACGGACAAAGATACGACGATACGAGCGTCGGTACGATAATCGACGCCAAGGTTACGGAGGAAGAGGTCGATTCCCTGGGAATCGCGACGTACGCCCGCGCCGACCCATCCAGTGCTTTATATGTTACAAAGAAGGTCACCGGTATGCAGACTATCCATACAAGGACATGACTGATCTCAAATTCTGTACCCACTACAGAGTAAGCGATCACTCGCTTGAGGATTGCCCTACTATGTTAGAAAAAAATTAATACCAAGAAAAATGTTAATGTCTTGTCTTGTGTACAAAAACATGATTTAGTAACCACTAAAAATTTACATATTGTAACTCGACAAGGAACAAAAACAGGAATTGATAACCCTCAAATTAGTAAGATTAAAGAAACAAACATCTATCCTAACCCACGACATGAAAAATAAACATATAAAGAAGCAACCCATGTCTTTCAAGACATTGCATGACAAGAAGACATCGATAACAGTCGACCCAACACAATACATCAATTAATCCAACTCGTTCAAATAGACAAATCAGTATCTCAATTCATTGACTTATTGCATGAAATCAAAGGTACAAACCCTGAAAAACAAACAAAAAACATCTGCAGCTTGAACCAAAAAGACAAAAGTGATGCCGACCCACTTGTCGACCTGGAAATCAAAGGTTACCACGTCCGACAAATAGTGCTCGACTTCGGGTCACAAGTAAATATCATGACTCGTGACACTTGGGAACAGCTGGGTCGACCTCGACTATATGAGTCAAGCATATACCTGAAACTAGCAGACCAAGGCCTAATTGAACCCATTGGAGTCTGGAAAAACGTCGATACGACTATCAAAGTAATCTTGACCAAGGTTGATTTCGAAATCATTGACCCAAAAGAAGGAGCCAACTCCTTCCCAGCACTAGTCGGTCGACCTTGGGGTAGAAAGATGAAAGCATCCATATCCTTGGACAAGGAACAAATCAAATTAAAAGGAAACGGTCAAAAGGTCATTGTACCCATTCATCCATCCCAAGGGGAACCTTGGACTGAACCTATTGATGAAGAAGTTGATGTCAGACAACTTTACCAAATCCACAACGATGCAGACTACACAGAACCAAACATCCATGGAGAACTTAATTTAGGTAACCAAGACTCAATTGGTTATAACTCAGATGCTGAATTATACGACTAGGAGATTGAGAATTATGAAACACAAGCAAGAGGGTGTTAGACTATACAAAAAGTGCAGAAAAAGCCCACCCAACAGTGCTTCATAGTATCCATTGTCCCAAAAATCTTCGAAAAGAAAACAAGGGAATGCCCTACCTTACAACCAACCAACTTAAATACTACACAACTACCAAGGTATAAGGAGAGGGAATGACCAGTCATGCATATTGAACGAGTATCTAAAAATATTGGTGAACATGGTCGACTTCAAAGCCTAGTTGAAACATTTACAGGTCAAGCAGCTAGATGGTGGGACACCCATCAGACAAAACTGCAGACCTGGACAACTGCTTCGGCCTACTTTGTCGAGAGGTTTGGAGGAAAGAAGTTAACCCAGCAAGTTCAAATACCTGTATTTACTCAAGGACAAGACCCAGAAGATCATATCAAAAATTGTGAAAAGGAGTGGAGAAGACTTGGATACAAGGATGAGCGAGCCTGGCCACATTTGTTCCCCTCAACCCTAGCCGACTTACCAAACAAATGGTATAAGATGGAAGAAGCTAGAGGTGAAACTTTCTTATGGCACGAACTCAGGGAAACTTTTATTAAAGACTTCAATTTCATACCTCAAAATGAAAAGCTGACTGAGACAGCAAAGCAAATTAAACAATTTATCCAACCGACTGAAAACCAACACTTATGAGATCATCGACAGATAAAAGACTGTAACAATATACAAACATGGTCAAAACCACAGTCGACCCGTTTACAATTAGAAAACGAAAACACAGAAGGCAAGAGCTTCAGATGGAAATCCAACCACGTAGAAACAACAAAACCTATCCACTCGATCCTGAAAATCGCAACAACTGACAAACAAGATACTGACAGAATGACTGCAGCTGACTTCCCTGCCACATTCTCATAGTTCAAAGAAGGAAGTCGACCGATCAATGAAGCTAAAGCACCAGAGTGGCTAGATGCCAAAGTAAAAACTAAAGAAGGCGACGTGATTGGACTTGTGACCTCTACTATTGAACCGACCAACCCCGTACCCCAAGCCGACCTACCAACCACTACACTGTTGGGAGCATACATACCTTCCGACGTAAATCCACACCATACTTCCCCCAAACCCATCACCCCTGACCATTCCTCCACTCCATCACCACCGCCACCACCATCTCCAACACCACCACCACCACCACCACCCCTTGAGTCAGAGACAGGCCCACCACAACCGAGTACATTGACACGACCAGAGGTAGCTGCCATTCCACTCCCCCAATCAGACAAACCATCAGCTTCTAAACCCCAAACCCAAGACCCTGGATCAAATGTTGCAGGTACATAGGAGACAAAAGCTGAAAAGCACAAGAAAAGGAAGGAGCATCAGGGGAAGTCTCCCAAAATCCAAATTAGCTTGAGGGACGCAAGTTCCTTAATCGACTCAGAGATGGGACAACTCCTCAAAACCCTAGCGAGCGAACCAAAGTCAAGGAGTGCAAGAAAAAATAAAGAACTTTAGGCCAAACACACAAACCAGATCGAGTTTCTCAACAGATGCAAGAATTTGACCCAGTCTGTCCTGCCAGGCCCCATCGAGATCGACACAGATAAACCGCTTGAAAGAGCATATCAGCTATTCGAGATCATGGTGTCAACCCTCCAAGTGCAAAAGGAGGAACAGAAAGAGGATACCGCCAGACTCCTACTAGCACAACACATTTTTCGGAAGCATACAAAGTGTTACAGGACCATATGGAGGAGTCTGTCGTAACCGAAGAAGTACTAAGAGACTGGCCTACTCACTATGGGCAAGTTTATCAGTAGACACGACAGACTCGGCAAGGGATTCAGGCATTGGAGAGCCGAAAAACCACGGAGGCAACACTTAGACCAACAATAGAAGATCAGATCGTGCTGAAAACCGCCAAACTGCAAAAACTGGAACGGGAAGCACATCAGTGGGTGCAACAAGCTCTCCCCAACTTAGAGAAAATCGACATCATCTGCCCACAGATGAAAGGACTTATCGAGACTGCAGAAGAGCAGAACCAGTTCATGGGCCCCAACTTGGAAAGGATAGCTGAAGTCCCCATCTCAGAAAAGATGTCGGTCCTGTCAAGCTTAACCACACTGACCATCGATATCCAGAAAGCTTTGCAGAGTTGGAGAGATTTCCAACATCACCTCACCATCACAGCTCCAGCCATTGTTGAAGTCTGTGTACAGAAACGACCAACCATCTGCCTTCACAGTCCGCCACAGTAAATTTTTGTAAGATCCAACAAACAAATTTTGTGTACTTCCCTGTTTCTTTGGGACGAAGAAATGTTTTGTTCGTGGGGGAGATGTAGAAGGAGCAAGTCGATAAGTCGACTTGAACAAGGACCGACTTAGTCGATCAGCTGACTAAGTCGATGAGCTGACTTAGTCGATCAATCGACTTAGTTGATCAGCCGACTGAGTCGGTCGACCGACTAAAATAAGAGATTAGGTCAGCCATCTAAGGTCGCGTCGGTTCACCGAACCGACATGTAGTTATTTTGTAATCGTTCTGTAAATCATATATATTAGGCTGTTGAGCCAGACAAGAACTCAGTTCAGTTCTCTGCATTGTATGGACTCATTGTAATAATACAATCTGTTCTAATTCTATTTGTTCTTATCTTTTGTCTCTGTTTACAATTTATATATGTTTTAGTGTGTATTATTGGTAACCTTATGTGATCTGTGAGATTACAACACCTTCAAACTTGTCATCAAGCTTAGTGCTTGGAGACATTTTGTCCCGGAGATCAGAAAATGACAAAAAATGAAATTTATCATAAATGAAAACTGTACTTACCAAAAGATGTCTTGACTGAGGCGAGTATGATGGTATAAACAGTTTATGAAGAATCCAAATCCTAACCCTTGAAACCGGGCTTGCAAAATTATAGACTATAGTTTTTGGTTATGTTTTTGGATTTTCGGTTTTTTGGTTCCACGCCAAACTAGGGCTTGACTTTTTGGAGGATCTATCCACTGAAAAACTTCAATCTTAGTGCCAAAAGATGCGCCTAGGAGGGGAAAACTTCCCTATGTTACTTGCACTCAACAATTCCACTTTAGTAGAAAACCCTAATGTTCTTGTACATAGAAGGAGAGAGATTTACCTCATGAAAGCTGCTCTTTTCAGGCTAGCTTTGACACCATGTTAAGTTTTATATGCTGATATAACTTAAGTCCTAACTTAATAAGCATTTAATACATTTTCACAATGACAACATAAAGATGATCACTAAAAGAAACACAATCATAAGGTACACAACAATTTACCTTGGGAAACCCTAAAGTGAAAAAACCTAGTAAAAACTTCCTCAATATAGATTACCAGAATGCAATGACCAAAGAACAAGGTCTCATAGAGAGAGAGACCAAACCCCAAGCATAAGAGCTAAACACCAAAGACACTAGTCCTCCTCCTTCTTTCTCTATCTTGTGCAATACACGTGTGAGTGAGTGTGTATAAATGAGGGAGGGCGCCTCCCTATTTATTAATCTTCCCAACTGACATTTACCCTAACTATGCTGACCCGTCTAACTGACAGGGTCGACCTACCTAGGAAATCTCACAATAATAATTATATTATTCTTTTATGGGTACTATTGACCCGACTTACAACAGAGGGTTTACCTCATGACTTTTACATGACCTTTTACATCAGTGACATCTCTTGAAGGAGGAATAATAATAATGTAAAGTACAAGTAGAATATTCTTGGAAGTTACATTATTTCAACATTTGTTGCTATAGGAATTCAACATTATTGTGTTGGACAGATTTGGGAGGTAAAATCTGGTTACATAATTCCTTTATTAACTCAATAATGAAGGTGAAGTTGTTCCCATAGAAGATAGTTTTCTGGATGAAAGCTTGTTTGCAATATCTAGTAACTCCCAATGGTTTACAGATATAGCTAATTATTTGACTATATGAGAACTGCAACCACATTTTTAACCCAGAGAAAAGAGAAGGATTGTCAAATTAAGTGCACCATTCTCCTAGATCCAGGGAGATGTCTTCTACACAAGACCTAATTTGATTATTCACATGTGTGTACGAGAAGACAAGATGTTTGACATTTTGAAAGCATGCAATGATGAACAATGTGGAGGACATTTTGTAGACATGAGGACAACTTATAAAGTTCTTCAAGTCTTGGGATATTATTGTCCCACGCTTTTAAGAGATGCACAAAAGTATGTCAAGTGATCTGACAATGGCCAAAGAATGGGTCGTTAGGTTGCAGCATATGAGATGCCTCTACAACCACAAGTTCTCATAGGACCTTTTGAAAAATAAGCCCTAGACTTTGTGGGACCTATCAACCCCTTGTCAAAAGGTAAAAGGTATATTTTGGTATGCATTAATTATGTCACCAAGTGGGTGGCGGCAAAGGCTTTGCCTAGGGCAACTTAAAAGTCAGTAATGGAGTTTTTGTTTGAAGATTATTATTATTATATTTTTGTTTTGGGGTACCTAGGGAAATGGTCACTAATTAGGGAGCACAATTCACATCAAAGTTGGTCCAGACAATTACCCAAAAGTATAAATCAAGCATGGGAAAGTCTTCTCCATGTCATCCATAGGCCAAAAGGTAGGTATACTCTACAAACAAGGTGTTGGAAGCAATTATAACCAACTTAGTTCAACTCCATAAGAAAGATTGTGTAGAAAAGCTTCTAGAAGCCTCATGGGCATATAGAACAACATGGAGGAACACTACTGGTTCCCCCCGAAAAGAATTGGTGTATGGAAAGTAGGTCCTTCTTCCAATAGAATTTCAGATTAAAACCTTCAAAATTCGACATAACTTGGAATGGATTTGTATGAGGCACAAACATAGAGAACTATACAAAATGAACTGGATATTAGATATCTTTTCATCTCAGTACGATTTATGCCAAAAGGATATTTATTCATTATGACTTAGTTGGAAAGGTAGATACCCAATAAAAAAACATCTCAACCTTAGATTGAGTAACGAGTTTCATATTAAATGCTAACTTGCGAGTTGATAATAAGTAGCTTAGAGTCTATAATAAAAGCCAACCAAATTTGAAATCCAAATAAACCCAACTAGTTACCATTACCATGAAAAAATATCCATAAATATTAAAATACACTTACCATGAGAGTCAATGGATTGTATACCAAGTGGTTGAACGGTGGGGTGTGGCCCTCACCACCCATGTTCGATCCCCATACACTCCATTACCATGAAAGTCAATGGATTGTATACCAAGTGGTTGGACAGTGAGTTGAGGCCCTCCCCACCCATGTTCAATCCCTAAGACACTACATGATGCCATAGGAACGTCATCTTTCTACCATGAAAAACTAACTAACTTTGTCTCTCCAAAAGACCCCGTGCCCCTTGGGTTAGGTTACCTTTGGATGATCCATCAAACCTAAACCTAAACCTAACCCTTAAAAAAAATATTGTATGTACAAATATCGCTGCAGCAAGGGCCCCTTGGGTTAGGTTACTTTTGGATGATCCATCAAACCAGGTCTGGAATCTGAAATCTCTACTGCCTGTCAATTGAAAAATTTGTGACGATTTTCTCTTTTGCATGCCCTTCAATTTACGTTTTATCTGTATTTATGATTGTCAACTTTTTTTTTGCATGCCCTTCCCCAAATCATGCGCCACTTTGAGCATCCTGAAGCAAAGCCTATTAGTTCAATTAACAAACGATCTGCTAAAAGATCGAAATAAAATGGGCAAAATGGGCGTTTCTTATGAATGATCTGCTAAAACATGTGTAGTCCATTTTCATATTTTCTCATGCTGGGTATCAATATTTTCATATTCTAAGTAGGTAGCAGCTATGTGTAAAAAGCACAATTGCATATTCGAGTCCTGGTTGCCCACTACATCGAAACTCAACCAAAAGCAAGCATCCAAGGAACAAGCGTTCGGGCTGTTTGCTATGGTCGCTTTTGCCAGCCTCTCAAAGAATGCAGCGTTCCCCTTATACTGAGAGTCGACACGTCATGGGCTCAAGCTAGGCCACCATGTCCAATTCCAATGTGTGGAACGTCCCAGCCAAAATTTAAGCTCTCGAATTCTTATTACAGAGCTGGCTGCGAAGCATTTCAAATTTCAAAATTCAAACTTGTCCTTGGAAACAGTGACAGGGAACAATGAAGTTGATGTTACAACTCATTGGTCTACCTTACGACGCTATTTATTGCATGCATGGATAGGCTCCTATGTTGACATGCGATGCATGGTTGCCAAGCTGGTGGACACTGAAACTTCATACATGATATCACTCACCCTAACGGACATCAACATGCAAAAAGTGTAGCTTGAAAAACTGACCGAGAAATAAAATACACAATTTATAATGAGAAATCTAATAAAAAGCTCGCTAAGAAATAGGATGCACAATTTATAATGGGAGATCTAAATCAGTATTCCATCAAACCAGTGTTTTTTTTTAGGTTAGGGAAATCGGTAACACGTCGGGATTACCTGGGCGAGGCCCAGATTCAAAGCCGCCGGCTGCCACTATAAACCCCAGGTATATCTAACACAGCTTGCAAGCCAGATATACCAAAAACTTGTGACTCAGCAAGGGCCGAGGCGTCCCGGACTCCAATCCCGTCTAGGGGCGGTAGTCTATCCAGGGAACGTCTACCCTTCGAGCTTTATCACAGCGGGCCATGTCTCAGTGGGATTTGATCCCTGGTGGGCTGGGTGAAAACCACCTTCCCCACCGTACGGGAGGGAAGTACGGGATCCCACGTCATTGACTCAAACCAGTGTTAAAGGAGTATTGAAATTTATGACAAGGAAATATAAATTAGTATTCGAGCAAACCAATGCCGTAAAATTCCATCAACCATCCCCAAAGGAAAAAAAATTGTATTTACAAATATTACGGCAGCAAGGGTAGTTTGAATCCGATCACATATTGTATTAAATAAAAAAATAAAATACATATTATTTTATTTATTATTATTAAAACTAAACCCTACTTCTAAAACCCTAACCCTAAAGCCTCTATCTCCTTTTCCTGGTCTTTAAAGCGGCGATGGAATCAGTAATACAATTCATTCCTTGATTTGGTTTCCAGCTGAGCAGCATTATGTGTGTCTACGGGCTTTTGTTTTCCAGCAATATACCGGTTTCGAATCCAGAGGTATGATGACCACCATAACCCCGCCATTCAATGCCAATTTTTATGTGAGGAAATTAAATCATGCATCACCAGCTTTCCTTAAATCCGTTTCATTTGTAAAATGTGACGGCGGCCTCTGGTATCTGGTGTCCGGAGCTAAGGCAATGATAAGACATCTCGTAAATTGAGGCCAACAGCGAAAGAACGGCAGGTCTTGCGACACAGATTAGCTTCGTGTTTTTTCTGTTACTATTTAACTGCCGATATTTCTCTGCCTTTATATAAGCGTGCATTTTCGACGGGCTTTTGTGGGTTTTTATCTTGTTTCATTTGCCATTCTGTTTTTGTCTTTTTGTTTCACGAGTTCACATTTTTTTCTCGGTGTTTTTACAGTGTTAGGGTTTTTGAAACGTTTATTTTATAGTGCAGTTGAAGATGACGAAAATATTAAGTACTGATTTGATATGATTATTTCATATTATCACCATCTTTCGGCTGAAACTGTGTTTCTCATGTGATGTATGCGGAAAATGATGATGATTTGATTGTCGCCCCAGTCTTAGTAGCACATATTTTGTGCTATGTGCTGATTGACATTTTAAGATGCTGATTCTGTCATAGACTTATTTTTCCGGTTAATCAACGAGCGCTTTATTGGTTGGAATGTTACATTATGCCTAGGCCCATGACGAGAAAAAAGTCATGCACCACTCTGAGGGTTTCTGTGCTGAAAATGGCTACCCAAAATATTTATCCGAGGCCTTGTTACACATTGCATTGTCTATGGTTTTTTTATGTATTCTGGAGTTTCAGAAGGAATCGGTGAGTCACTCAGATGGGTTTTACCTTTGCAACTTGTTAGTCTGAATTAAGTTATGTTTTCGCACGATTTAGTAATGGCTACCCAAAATATTTATCCGAGGCCTTGTTACACATTGCATTTTCTATGGTTCTTTTATGTAGTCTGGAGTTTCAGAAGTAATCGGTGAGTCACTCAGATGGGTTTGCCCTCTTGCAACTTATTAGTAAAGAACACTTTTTTCTCCTTTGGAAGGACATAAATGGTCAGATTATGAATTGGAAGAGGGGAACACCTCACGCTACCAGATGAAGACCAGATGGATCAAGATTAGATAAAAATCTCCATTAGTAGAATACTCACGCCCCCACGGGAATGTGCCATTTATGCTCTGGTATTTTTATCAAAGAACCTCTTATCCAGAGGCAGTTGGTCTTGATCGAATCATTCAGAAATATATCCTAATTGTATTATGGCATTGATTTTTTTATTATCTTACAGCTTTTGTCGAAAAATGACATGGAGGGCAAAGAAGATGTCGACCGGTATCAGTAGGTTTTCAGGGTTTAGAGGAAAATTTGTAGTGGTACAAAGTCTAGAGGTAATATTTTTTGTTGGTTTCCATTACAAACAGTGGCCTTTTAATTACTTAGTGAGCAGAAATAGGCGCAATAGGGACACTAGCATTATAAATTTAAGTTACAACTGCAGTTGAAGTATTTAGATATATGGGAGCTCAGTTAATGCGTTAGAGACAAGTCAAATCCAGTATGAACTATAAAGGCTAAGTCTGTTTTAACGCATTTGAGGCAAGTCAAATCCAGTATGGAGTATAAATGCCAAGTCTGTTTTAATGAGACAAGTCAAATCCAGTGTGGACTATAAAGGCCAGGTTTTGTCTGCCTGACTGTATTTCATATATGCCGTTTCATATGGAAATGAATCTACCAAATAGCTTTTGGTGACTTGTACTGCTTCGGGCTTGGAGACGCAAACTCTTTTTGCTATCAGATAAGTGGAAGAAGCACAATGAAATTGCTTTGCCCTTTTTAGATGTTTTCGGAAATTTTTTTATTAGATTGACAGGCAATGGGCCTTGGATTTGTGATCAAGCTTTCAATATAATTGTGGATAGCAAATACTTGCAACAAATTAAAGCCAACAAACTCCCCCTCTGATTAATTGCATAAGTTTAAATCAGCCTTATCCTTAGATTAATTTTAAAGTTCGAGTTCCTTCGTTATCTACCCTTGATATGTTTACCAAGAGGAACCCTACCATAATTTGACCAAGTGGCCCAGTTTTGGACTCTACCAGCCCGTTTCGAAGGTAAATGAGTAAAGTTCTTCCTAAAGTTGATAGGGCCATAAGCCGAAAGTTTCCTTCCATCTCACTATTTGAAATTTCAATCCTTGTATTGTCTCTTTATAAATTGCTGATGGAAAACCATACCATACCATAAGTTGATGTATAACAGATGAATGGAATATGCATTGTAAGGAATTAAACAGAAGTATACGGTAAATATCTAGCCCCACCCACAACCCTTCCACTTGAGGCTTTTGATGGTACCAATAATAAAAAGTATATTAAAAAGGAACAAAAACGGATAGGTCTAGGCCAAATATCTTTAGATAATTGTAAATTTAAGTACCCAATAAAACACTTTAATAATATATACCTTCATGGACTTTTTCTTGTAGATAAGAGGGAAGAACTTACTTGGGGAAGAAATTTCTTGTAAATAAGAGGGAAGAGTGGTGGAGAGGAAACCCCAGAATTGATTAGCAGGGGTATTTCTTTTTCTATATTCTTCCCAGTAATTCCTGGTCAAGTATTGATAGCAAGAGAGGGCTGGAAAACAATAATATATACCTTAATGGACTTTTTCTTGTAAATAAGAGGGAAGGACTTTCTTGGGGAAGAACATGACTTTTTCTTGTAAATAAGAGGGAAGAACTTTCTTGGGGAAGAACTTTCTTGTACATAAGAGGGAAAAGTGGTGGAGGAAGCCGCAGAATTGATCAGCAGGGGTATTCCTTTTTCTATATTCTTCCCAGTAATTTCTGGTCAAGTATTGATGGCAAGAGAGGGCTGGAAGACCAAAAACAAGAAGAAAAGAGAACTTTGACTGAAACTGAATTTGGCAACGCTCTTCAAACATTTTCCTACGATCTATAAACACCATTCCAATCTTTCTGTTCTCCCCTTAATTCTGCGTTAGTGCTGGGTTTGTTTTCTGCTCTGCCGAAAATAAAAGAATCTATCCAAAACTTGGTAACATTCCGTTTTCACCTAAACATAGGTTTGCTGGTTTTAACATTTCTCCAGAGGATTTTATAAATTATTTGGAATCAAGCTAGCAGTCAAACGTGCCTTCAATTTCTTTTGGTGAGACGATTTCCATTTCTCTAAACGTCCTCTGTTCTGCAAACAGTCACTGTATTTAAATGTCCTTTGTTCTGCAAACAGTTACTATATTTCTCCCACGTTTATGTTTAACCAGCATTATTTACCCAGCATTCATCAAACAATTCACAATGGCATTAAAAGAGGTACGATTTTACTTCCTGGGCAAATTCAAATCTATTCTGGTTGACTTCAGCAAACGAATGAATGCTGTCACTCTGGCGATGTTTTAATCAATGAATGATCTGGTTTTCTTTACAGGCAGTTTACAATTTTTTTCTCACAGATATATCATAAACATCAGTTCCTCCAACGCTGGCAGTAAGAAGAATGTATAAAAGACTCGTGTTGAACTCCCAGGCAAGTCCAGTTTCTCCACGCTTTTCAATTGAAATTAGTTCTCTTCAACCATAAAATAACAGAACAACACTTGCAAATTTCTAGGCAAGAACAATTCTTGCAAATTTCTAGGCAAGTCCAGATAATCTCCACGCTTTTCAATTGAAATTAGTTCTCCTCAACCATACAATAACAGAACAAACACTTACAATTTTCTAGGAACTGTAGCAGTTTGGTCAATCACCTACGATTTCGCAGAAAAGCTTCAGTTTCATTCGATTCCCAAAATAAATCCTTGATTCCAAACATTAACATTACTGGCAGATGAATTTTTTTTGCTAGAGAGACATTTACACAGCATTAACGAGAAGGTTTTTCTCTCTTTCCCCAAAAGCCAACTCAAAAATGAAAATCCCCACAGTAAAAACCAAACCCATACAGTAAAAACCAAACCCCTTTTCCCAATTGAAAGTTCTCACTGTAAAAACCAAACCCCTTTTCCCAGAACAAGGAAACTTTAGGTTTATGTTTTAATTCCAAGTTTTATTTAAATCTAACTATCTTCTAACTAGATGTCCAAAATATTTGCAAACCCCTTGTCCCAGATAATGTTTTAATTCCGAGTTTTATTTAAATCTAACCAATCTCCTAACTAGATGTCCAAAATATTTGCAAACCCCTTATCCCAGAACAAGGAAACTATCTTAATTGTTTGGTTTATGTTTTAATTCCAAGCTTTATTTAAATCTAACTATCTCCTAACTAGAGATGTCCAAAATATTTCCTTCAGCATGTGATCAATCTATCACATTGTGAAAGTCTTTTATGCCTTTTATTTAAATGCTTGCCTTTGTACCGGCATTAACTATCACATTGCTAAGCCTTTTACAATGTTTCCCCAAGTTTTCGGGATGTGGAGGTGCTGGAGTGGGAAAATGCATATTGGGGACGTGTGGAGACCACCCCCAAATTTTAGCAAAATTTTAGCAAAATTTGAGGAGGATGGGGGCGAGGGGGATGTCGAGGTCTTAGGGGCGAGGGGGATGTCGAGGTCTTAATAAAAATTAATATTATAAATTATTAAATCCTAGCAATAACAATTCAATTATTCATCCCATGTAAACTACTAAAAGTAAATAATAAATAGTAAATACTAAGTTTATCATTGTGCAACATAAATCAGAATATAGCAAATTAATAATACAAACACTTTATAATTCATCATGACAATTTTCAAATTTGTCATTTGAATCTTGATATTCATATTTCTAATTTCAGGCATTGTAATTGAAAACTTGAATCAATGATATTGCATGCTAAAATAGTTAAATAGTAAATTACTAAAGTCTAAGCCTGAAATAGAGACTAAACAACAATTAAAATTAAAATTTTGTTTTTTTAAACTTAAATAGGGAAAATCGTGGGGTGTGTCTAGGAGCCTCCCAGTTTTTGGAGGGGGTGTGTAAGAGTCTCTTTTCACTGGCACTGCAGAACAAGGGATGCACTCCCCTTGTGAGTTTTCGAGAGTTTCCGGATTTTGGAAATGCTAGGAAACATATCCCCATTCGCCCCGGAGGCGCAGGGAGCGAGGGGGGCGTGCCCCCGACCCTGGGAAGAGTCCCTGTGAAACACTGGCCTTTTTATGCATTTTATTTAAACGCCTGCCTAATCCACCTGCAGCAGGGCAAGTCTCAATTAATTGTTCAGGATTGTATTTGGACTTTGTTGAAAGGGGCAGGAGGAATTAAAAATATCCATGTCTTTGGAGACTCAAAACCTCTAAAAGATTGGGTAAATCATTAGTATGTCATTCGTAACCTGGGGTTTCTAGCTTAATATGAATTGGATGCGGAGGTAAAAGTGTCATTTGGGAGGCTTTGGTTTAAAGGAGGCCACCTTACTTGAACAAAATTTCTGGGAGGGCCCTCTCCATCCAGCCACTGTAATTAGTGTTGCTGGTGTTAATAATCGAACTTGAATTAACCAGGACCTGGGGTGACGTGTATGTCATTAGTAACCTGGGGTTTCTAGCTAATATGAATTGGATGCGGAGGTAAAAGCGTCATTTGGGAGGCTTTGGTTTAAAGGTCACCTTACTTGAACAAGAAATCTGGGGGGGCCCTCTCCATCCAGCCACTATAATTAGTGTTTGCTGGTGTTAATAATCGAACTTGAATTAACCAGGACCTGGCGTGATCTGTTATTAGTGTTTTGCTACGTAGATGATTTTGACCCAAGGAGTGTTGAGGGTTTTCCCTGTTATGTGATTTGGAACTGTTAGCTTGGATAAAGTGGTTTTGGAAATCTGCTGGAGGAAAGCAACATAAGTCCATTTGTTCAGAGTAGGTAGCACAAAATAATGTTTTGGAGATTTTCGCTGTTATGTGATTTGGAACTGTTAGCTTGGATGCTTTGGGAATCTGCTAGAAAAAAGCAAACATAAGGCTATTTGTGCAGAGTAGCTAGCACAAAAAGCTTTGATATGTAAGGAGACCAATTGGACACTGTTAATTTGGATAAAGTGGTTTTTGGATTCTGCAGGAAGAAAGCAACAACGTTATTTGTACAGAGTAGGTAGCACAAAAAGGTGGCCAATTGGACAGAACAATGCATATTTTGATTTCTTTCTTGTTTTTTTTCACCTCACCCATTGGCTACCCAAAGGTTTTTCTAAGGTGCAGAATTAGATATCTTAGTGTTGATTACCTTAACCATTGGATAACTAGAGGTTTTCATAATATTCAAAATGATATGTTGATCAGTGACGACTACCTTAACCATTGGCTTAAGTAGGAGTTTATATAAGATTCTAAAGAGATGTCTTCAAATTTGCTTCCATGCGTTGGCTCACCTGCTACAATGTTGGATTCCTTTCTTGATTTGGGAGATTGGAACTGTCTCCGACACTCCACTTCATTATTCTTGAGGGACTACTCAAGAGGCAGAGTAGGAAAACGGCTTTGTCTTCGTGGGAGGTTGTTACATGATCACGGTAAAAGTAAATTCTGCATTGGAAGGGAGAAATGTTTGTAGTCAAGCTGTTGATCTTGCTGCATTGGACATATGCCAACAATGTGATATGAGTAAGACCTTTTCTTGTGTCTAAATAAATAAACATCCTTCAGTATGTAAACTATAACTGCAGGCCGTTAAATTTTATAGTATTGAAACTATAAAGAATAGAAAAGTTGGTTAAGGTATCAAATTCCAAGTATACCAAAAGAGGATTAGGCAAATTGACCTGGGGTTCATATTTACATCTGCGTTTTGAAGTTGGGTATCCTCGACCAGTTTTGATCCTTCAGCTAGGGAACTGATGAACTTAGTTCAAAGACTGAAACCAGTCGGGATACTCAAGCCCACAGATTTCCACAGATTTCCTCTGTTTTGATGAATGTCTGGTTATGTTATCATATGGAAGAGGGTTGAGTTTATTGTTAGAGGTTTTTACATTGATAGGTGTTTAAATATTATCTCAGGTTTTGGGCTTCTTTGAGTGGATCAACAAGATAAACTTGAGTGTAACCAGTGTACAACAAAGATTCATGTTATGGTTTTTGTATCTTGTTATGCTTAAATGCATTTTGATTAAAATTTAAATAAGCTTCACTCAAGCAGGACTTAAAGATAACAGGTCTTAAAGAAAGGGGTAACAATACTATGCATCACTAAGTGCCATGGTATGTTTTGTGAGTTTGAATACAAGTTTGTAAAGACAGATTTCATATGTGTACGAAGTGCCAAATAGCTTTATAAATCATAAGATTCAATCTTAATCTTTTTTTAATTCCTTGTTCCAACTCCATCTATATTATTGCTCCTGAGAGTTTTTAGTATTTGGGTGTGTTCGCATTTGTCTTTTTATGGTAACTGCCATTTATCATGTGAATAAACTTGATTGTTTTAAGTTCAACTAACAAACTTTGAAATTCTTATGTATTTTGAGTTTGATGTGGTTTATGAGCTTAAAATGCCATATCAATCAATATGAATAACGTAAGCTAGCTATAAACATTTGAGACATGAATTAAAGTTGTTTAATATCTTAGAATTGTAGAAAGATCCATGTTTATTCAGAGACATGAATTAAAGTTGTTCAATATCTTAGAATTGTAGAAAGATCTATGTTTATTCATTTAGGTTCACTTGCATATTATATTTTGAGTGTGAATGGATCTAAACATTTAAGAGGAGTCGGCCCTCTTTGTTTATATAACCTTAAAAATAAAAAAATGGCATTATGGATAGATTCAATTGAAATTTTTATTATTGGTGAACTTTTGACACAATAAACGACAATCATTCAATTGATTTTCAATACTTCTCTTATGATTTTGGACTCTACTTAGCGATTTTGGACTCCACTTGGTTGGGAGCTTGCAAAAAGCTCCCAAGCTCCCTCTTTGTTTAGGAGCTTTCTGGAAGCTCCTAAACAAAGTTGGGGAGCTTCTACCAGCTCCCAATAAAGGGGAGCGTCCCAATAAAAGGGAGTGGCAAAAGCAAGTTCCTAAAAAGCTACCAAGCGCCCAAAGAAGCTCCTAACAAAAAGGGAATGTTTTGTATATTCCAAGCTCCCAGGAGCAGTGAAACGCTGGGTATAGGTTGCCAAAATCTTGGGAGTGGTACCCATGCAACTATGATATATATTATACAATAAATGGATAACTATAATGATCTGGTAATTAATTTAATGTATCTCCATAGAACTAAGTGGGTGGTTTGCCTTGTCGACATTCAGTGCCCATTTTACTTGTGGCTTTGCTATTGCATTGGTGTTATGTTTTTGTTGGTATAATTTCATAAATAACTATGGTTTTGGACATTTCTCAACCTTATTTGTAAACAAAGGTTGCTAATTATGCAGATTATTAATAATGGTGAATAATTATTTATGTTGGTGAGCCTACAAATCAAGCTCTGTGAGAATAAAATCCTTATTGGAAAGGTATAGAGGGTTGTTAATAAAATTTTCACCAAATTAAAAGGTGAAAGCGGTTTTTGTTTATAGCATCTTTGGAGAATCTGGGAAGATGTGAGTTTGTTGAACCTGCAAATCGAGCTGCGTGATATTTAAATTATTTATGTTGGTGAGCCTACAAATCAAGGTGAAAGCAGTTTTTGTTTAGCATCTTTGGAGAATCTGGGAAGATGTGAGTTTGTTGAACCTGCAAATCAAGCTGCGTGATATTTAAATTATTTATGTTGGTGAGCCTACAAATCAAGCTGCGTGATATTTAAATTATTTATGTTGGTGAGCCTACAAATCAAGTTGTGTGAGAATTAAATCCTTATTGCAAAGGTGAATAATTATTTATGTTGGTGCCTACAAATCAAGCTGTGTGAGAATAAAATCCTTATTGGAAAGGTATAGAGGGTTGTTAAGAAAATTTTCACCAAATTAAAAAGGTGAAAGCGGTTTTTGTCTAGCATCTTTGGAGAATCTGGGAAGATGTGAGTTTGTTGAACCTGCAAATCAAGCTGCGTGATATCTAAATTCTTAACGCCTTTAATCTTCATATTGGAACGATATAAAGGGTGACTGGGGAAAAGTTTAAAAGATGTAACGGGTTTTGTTTAACATTTGGGAAGATGCGAGTTGCCCTAAGATTTCGTGGGGGCGGGAGACTATTTTTGGAATTAAGGAGGGGCATTATTTCCTTAATTGCTCCCTTACAATTATTTTTCTGGATGAGTCGAGGAGGAACTTACCCCTGCTTCTTGGACTCAATAATATTGTTGTTATCCAATAGACAATTCATGTTGAACTCTTCCCAACGAAGATAACAAGGGTGATCTCCCTGAATTCTTTCATTTTTAAAATTCGTTTATTTTCCTCTTCTCTTGCATTCATAGAGCGGAAATGATTTTTTTTCTTTTGCATTAAAAGAGAAATGATTATTTTTCTCTTGCATCAAAGAGTTTGTGGCTTATTTTTTTCTGAAATTTGAGAAACTAGCATTATAAAAATTTAATAATTTAATAGTAGAATTTTCATGCCTAGAAAATTAAGTTACTACTGCAATTTATGCATTTAGTTTAGATATACGGTGGGTCATAGTTAATGAATTTGAAAACTAACCTTCTGAAGCAGATAAAAAAATCCAGCGGACCAATATATGGTTGACAGGCCATTTCTGTCATCTGACTGTTTTCCAGATATAGTTACATTCAAAGCATCTATACGAGGGAAATGGAATGTTAAAATGTCCGTTGTTATTCCAGATATATGGACGAGCAGACTTAAATGCTAACTTTATATTGAGAAAGCAGCGGTTTTGGGGAAGTTGTCCAGCCACATAAATACCCGGAAAGCAATTATGTAACTGTTGTCGATAGTGGGATCAAGATTCAGGGTTAGGATGTCAAAAGCGGTGTTATTTAACTGTCTGCCAGCAAACTACAACAGTCAAATTTCCGTCAAATTTCCATCTGCAATTTTTAGAAACCGTGTTCTAACAGACTAAAATGTCAATTTTATATTGAGGATTTAGTGAAATGGCTTTGGGGAAATTGTGTCCATCTTTACATAAATACCCGCAAAGCTGTTGTTGAAAGTGGCATCAAGATTGAGGGAAAGCGATTATGCAACTGTTGTCGAAAGTGGGATCAAGATTCAGGGTTAAGATGTCAAAAGCGGTGTTATTTAACCGTGTCTGGCAGCAAACTATAACAGTCAAATTCCCATTTGCAAATTTTAGAAACCGTGTTTTAACAGATTAAAATGCCAATTTTGTTGAATAATTCTTTGGGATTACATTGTAAATAATCTTTCAGTTATTAGTAAATTCTAGTTAATAATCTTGTTATCTAATTGTAGATAACGGTTTTGATATCCTTTATATGTAACATTCATCTACATAATAAGATATTGATTTGCTGAGGTTTTATCTTGCTCGTGTCAGTGGTACCAGAGCAAGGTAGCGAAGCATTGGTGAGAAATGAGCTCGTGAAGGAGGAGCCAGCAAAGGAGCTATCACCAAGAAATGAGAGCTGCTTAGTAAAGATTGTGGAAGAAAGACAAATACTGCACATTAAGGGGAAACTGCACATTAAGGAGAAACTGCACGTAAATTGTTTTGAAGAATTATTTTTAGAAAAAAGGTAAAGAGTCGTCATTTATATTTTTGTGCAAGGTTTTTTAAATTGAATTATTAAACCTTTTGGGAAATCTTTTTAGGAGATAAAAAGATTTTAAAGAACATTGGTTAAAAGAAAAAGAATATATCATACTGTATTTTGTACACAAAAATTTACTACATAGTAAATTTCAATGAATTCTTTAATTTCAATTGTTGGAGTTATTTTTTTTGGAAAAAAAAATTATCATGGTTTCGTAAAGTTAAAAATACCCTTATTTTTAATGATATGTGGGATTGAATTTGTGAAAATGAGAATTTAGAAGATAGGAAAGATGGAGAAGCAATAGATGAAGTGGATAAAAGTGCACCAGTACCACCTCTTAATGCCAAAGATTTAGCATTATGGAAAAAACAAGGATAAGAAAGCTTATGCTTTGATTATTGTCTCTGTAAGTGAAAAAGTAAGTAGACATTTAGTTTCTAGCAAAAGTGCTTGGTAAGCATTAAAGAAACTAAAAGATTTGTATGATTCACATTCTGAGTTTGAAATCAATTAACTGTTGATGAAATTATTTAACTTATAATTAAAAGATAATGATCCAATGAAACTTGCTTTTGAAATTAGAGCCATTTTCCATGATATTGATGCAACTGGTGTAAAAGTTGACATTCAACTTACTGTATTTATTAAAGCTCTTTATTCTATCTATAATCATTATTTAGAATCACTTCAAGCTAGTGGCTAAATGAAAGCTATGACCTTTGAAACACTTGTTGAGAAAATTGCAGAAAGAGAGAAAGCATTTGGGAAGGAGTCTAAACCCAATGAAGAAACTGTGTTTTGCACATAAATGACACAAATCAAAAGAAGAATTTGCAAAGGATGAAAATAGAAGCAGAGGTCGAGGTAGAGGACAAAGAGGATACTACAAAAGAAGGTGGGTGGGGGGAGATTTAATCAAGGAGAAACAATGTAATAGATGTGGAAAAACTGGTCATATTGTTAGTAATTTTAGAACTTCTTGGGATAAATTGTTAACAAGAGAGAGCAAGTATAAGATAAAGGAAATGATAAAGGTAACCCTCATGAATCTGCACATTATGTTGTTGCACATTGTAATCTAAGAATTGAAGAAGCTTTCAGTACTTTGTTTTCATGGAATGACATTTGGTTATTGGACACTGGAGCCACATGTCATATGACATTTAGAAACGATGTCTTTGAAACTTTTAGTGATCAAATTGACGGGGTAGTACATTTGGCAGATAAGTCTCAGTTAAAACCTTCAGTATTTGGTTTGTTAGATTGAAATTATCAGGACTTGCTGATTATGTACTTCTTGATGTTCTTTATGTTCCACAATTGAAGATAAATCTAATATCTCTTGTGCAAATTAGACAACAAAATCACTCAATACATATGTTTAATGGTCTCATTGAGATTATAAGAGCTTATAATAATGTATTGTAATCATTGGAGTGGAAGATAACAAACTTTTAAAGTTGAATGGTACATCATCCAATTCACAGAATTCTACAAATTTGGTTCAGCATAATAGTAATTTATCTTCCAGCTTATTGTGACATGCTAGATTTGGTCATATTAATTATGACAGTCTCAGGATTATGAAACAGAAAGGAGTTCAAGGGCTACCTACTAGTCCAAGACAACTTTCCCCATGTGATGCTTGTATCTTAGGCAAGCACAGTAAACAACCTTTTAATGATTCTATGTTTCGAGTTTCAAGAAAGCTTGGTCTTATTCCCTCAGATTTATGTGGGCCCATGCCTGTTCCATTAGCAAATAGTAACAAATATATCATGACTTTCATTGATGGCTTTATGAGGATGTGTTGGGTTTATTTATTAAAAGCAAAATCTCAAGCTTTTGATACATTCATAAATTTTCATTTATGGATTAAAAATGAAACTCAACTCAATATTGGCACCATTCGAACGGATAACGGTGGTGAATATACATCTCAAGATTTTGAAAAATATTTGCAGGAGAATGGTATTAAACATCAAACAACAGTTTCTTATAATTCACAACAAAATGGTGTGGCATAATGTATGAATATGACACTTTTGAAAATGGTAAAATCAATGATGTTTTTTAAAAATGTCAAGTTAATGTTTTGGGGAGAGACAGTTCTTTGTGCTGTCTACATTAAGAATAGACGTCCTTCTGCTGCACTACAAAATAAAACACCTTATGAAATGTGGCATGATCATCTTCTAGCTGTCAAGCATTTTAGAATTTTCGGTTCCACATGTTATGCTTTGATTCTTGAGCAACAAAGACATAAATTGGGAGCAAGAAGTTGGAAGTGTATTTTTTTGGGGTATTCTAATACTTCCAAAGCTTATAGGTTGTATGATGAGGATTACAAGAAGTTTATTGTTTCTAGAGATGTTATATTTCTTGAATTTGAGAAAGATGCACTCACTATTGATAAACAACTTGCTCAGCTTGATAGATTTCATTTTAAAAAATCCTATCATGAAATGGACAATGAACTTCCAAATCTTGAAGGGGGGATTCTTGTTCTAGGTCAAGTTTTGGAATTTCCTTTTATAACAACAAGTTCTTCTAATGCACAAGTTGATGAATCAGAAGATGAGATAGTTTATGATATTGTTAATGGAATGGATAAATTAAGTATCATAGATACTGCAGAACTTGCTCTTAAAGAAGAAACAGAGGAAACACCACAACAAGAAGTTTGTAGATCGATACAGACTAAGACATTTCCAAAAAGGTATGATGATTTTGTAACATTAGATTGTGAATTAAACTTTCATGCGTTTGATGAACCTGCATCTTTTCAAGAAGTAGTAAATAGTGATGTATGGAAAAGTGCAATGCAAAGAGAGTATGATGCTCTCATAAAAAATGGAACTTAGAGGTTGGTGAATCCTCCAATTGGAACCAAACCGATTGGATGCAAGTGGATATATAAGAATAAATATAAAGTAGATGGGTCACTTGACAAACACAAAGCGAGACTTGTAGCAAAAGGGTATGCATAGAAATGTGTTGATTACACAAAAACATTTGCTCCTTCAGCTAAATGGGGTACCATTCAAACTTTGTTTTCATTAGCAGTACAAAAAAGATGGAAAATATATCATATGGATGTTAAAACCGCCTTTTTGAATGGAGACTTAAAAGATGTGTATATGGATCAACTTGAAGGCTTTGCTATCAAAGGTCAAGAACAAAAGGTATGCAAATTAGTCAAATCTTTATATGGTTTGAAGCAAGCACCCTGAGCTTGGTATGAAAAGTTAATTGAACATCTTTTCAAATTGAATTATAAGCACGTCAATCTAGATGATGCAACTTTATTTGTCAAGAAAGTTGGAAGATTGGTTGTATATCTAGTTGTCTATGTGGATGATTTACTTATCACAGGAAATAAAGATGATTATATAGTATCTATCAAAACAAAGTTGAAAAATGTTTTTGATATGACAGATTTGGGATTATTACATTACTATTTAGGAATTGAAGTAGATCAAAAACCAAAGCAGATTTTCATTTCTCAGAAAAAATATGTTGGAGAGTTATTGAACAAATTTGGTATGTAGGATTGTAATCCTGTTTCTACACCAATGGAGCATAATTTAAAGCTTACTTCAAATGAAGGTAGTATATTTGAAGATCCAACAAAGTACAGGCAGCTTGTTGGAAGTGTAATTTATCTTACTACTACTCGTCCTGACATAACTGTTGCTGTAGGAATACTTTCCAGGTTTATGCATCATCCCTGTGAATGTCATTGGAATGCAGCAAAGCGAGTGCTCAAATATTTAAAAGGCACTCAATGTTATGGCATCAAATATTCTAAAGTTTCAGACTTTCATCTCATTGGTTATTTAGATTCAGATTTTGATGGAGATAACGAGCATGGGGTCTCTACTTCAGGTTATTTGATGAACCTCGGATCAACAGCTATCACATGGAGATCACGAAAGCAATTTGTTCCTGCTGATTCTACAACTGAAGCCAAATATGTTGCAGCAGCTCAAGCCACAAAAGAAATCATTTGGCTTCGTAAAATACTTGAAGACTTGCAGGAGAAACAAGTGACTTCAACGCCTCTCTTTGTTGACAACACTTCTGCAATTCAATTGGTCAAGAATCCAAAATTCCATGATCAAACCAAACATATCACACCAAATATCACCTGATTCGACATCATGTTGAGGCCAAAACCATTCATGTGACACATTGTCCTACTTTAGAGCAAATTGCAGATATCTTTACTAAAGCATTGGGCCGTGAAAAGTTTGAAAAATTTAGAATGTAGCTTGGCATGTCAGATTGCCCTTCGGATTAAGCGGGGAATGTTGAATAATCCTTCGGGATTACATTGTAAATAATATTTCAGTTATTAGTTAGTAAATTCTAGTTAATAATCTCGTTATCTAACTGTAGAAAATAGTTTTGATAACCTTTATATGTAACACTCATCTACGTAATAAGATATTGATTTGCTGAGGTTCTTCACAGCCTGTGTCAAATTTTATATTGAGGATTTAGTGAAATGGCTTTGGAGAAATTGTGTCCATCTTACGTAAATACCCGGAAAGCTATTGTTGAAAGTGGCATCAAGATTGAGGGAAAGCGGTATTATTTAACTCTCTACAAGCGTACTATAATAGTCAAATTCCCCATTTGCAATCTTTAGAAGCCGTGATCTAAACTTTCGTAGCTGAAGAAATTGTATTGAACAAAGAGCCTCTTTCATTATTGGCAGTAATAGTAAAGGTGGAAGCAACAAAAATGAAAGGTTAAAAAATTACTTTTACAGGGAACTTGGGAATGGAAACTCAGATGTGTTGATGTATTCAAGAATTGATTAAAGGGGAATGGGAATTTTTGATATGGTAATAGGTTTGACAAACAATGAAGAGGATGATGGTTATGCTATTGAATTTTGACAACGGGTTATACTCAATTAATGATGAACATATTTTCTCTGTTATCTTTTATATTTGTAGAAAATGATGATGAAATTTATGGGTTTAATTATATATCTTGTGAGATTTTATGTCGAAAATCTGGATTTATTTAGATAATCACTTGTTTATTTCTTCTATTTTCTGTTCGAATATTTAAGGCCTCATTGGTCCATTTCGGGGAAGGAGCGTTTTCTATTCTGTGGTTGTGAAAGTAGACACGCTATAATTATTACCATTTGTAAATCCTTTCAACCTGCCCATTAATATTTAGGTTCTTATATTTTGTGGCTCAGTGTAGTCTGCATATTGAATTGAATTTAGATTGTTAATGAACCAAATTTGAAATTCATATGTTAAGGAATTGCTTTTAACGTGATTGTAAACGAAAATATGTAACTTGTTTGAGACGTAACATTTTAAAATGGTAAAATTATGTTCCTGTTTGGTGGATTTAGCCCTAGGGTAGAGCTCCTTGGTTTTGATGAAGCACAAATATTTTCAAGAGAATTTGTCCCATTTAAATAGAGTTTGATATTCAACATTTTGTCAGACCATCGACGCTTCAACTTTGTTTTCGTTACTCTTTGCTTTGGTTTGCATGTAAAGGTTTGAGGGAGGTGGCTATCATTTAGTTCATTCAGTTGACCATTGTCCCCAATCTAAAATTTTAACGTGATCAACTTTCTACCCGTTGATCTTTCTCTTTTAGTCAGGCAACTGTTCCTACTGGTAGAGGATGTTTCCTGTCTCTAAGAAGGCGATATGTGTGCCATCAATGATTTCAGCCAGGTTCAGGTGTTGAAGGATGCCAATGCTCTACTTCACAGATTCCACCATGTGTCTCGTGACTCTGCTTTTACATATAGGTTTATGCTTAAGCTTTGCGTTTTTAACTTAAATTATTGGTAAGTAAAATATTGCTTTGATAAGAAGAAATGTACCATCTGTTTCAATCTATACAGAGGGTATATTCTACAGTTTTTAGTTTGAGTAGCCTGAAATTTTAAGGAATTAAACCTTTCTCGACAACCACCCTTCCCTTGATTCCAGTTACCCCAACTTTCGACGCTTTGATCAATATGATGCCATTACACCTGCTCTTGTTACTCTGTTTGAGGGATGTGGCTCTCCAAGTTAGTGCAGGTGACCCTTATTTCATAATTTTATTATAGATCAAGTTTCCATACCTTGATTTTTCCCTTGTTATTGTTACAAGGCAACTGGTCCTTTTGGTGGAGGATGTTTCTTGTATTTGTGAAGGCGGCTTGAAGGCCATCGACAACTTCAATAAGGCTTGAGGGATCAATGTTTTGTTTGGATGGAGCTAGTGGCAATTAAGTTAACGAGAGGTCAGGCGTTGAAGGGGACCTCTACATCTTGGTGTATGAATAATTGGCACAGGGCTTGTATCTCATGTATTTCATATTTGAGTAATGTAGAAAACAAATTGCTTAGTGTTTGGAGATTGCCTTGTTTGATGCATTCTTAGAGACTGCAGATTGCCTTGGACGCTGTAGAGGGGTTGGGGTATCTTCATCACAACACCAGCTCGGAGTTGTGTTTTTAGGGACCTTAACAACATTTTTAGAGCGATTGACAAAGATGTTTTATAAAAAGAAACCCTATGGTGAGGATGGTCATTGTACCTTAACAAAGGCATAGAGGGTTGGTGGCCATAATGGTAGAGAGTTGCGAATTTCACTGTCCCCATTTGTGTTAAAATCCTTGATGAGACTAGAAGGGTAGGCACCTCCTTGAAGTGGGGACCCCATATTTGAGTGTGTCCTTGGATGAATAGGTTCTTGTTAGGTCACGAGTTATTGGTAATTTTGGCTTATAGGTCGTTGGATATACTCTTAGGTCATAGTGGTTGTTGTCAGCTTTGAACGTAGCCCTAGCATAGGTAATCTCGATGAGTTACTAGTTCCCATGGTTATAAAACAAAGCTAGAGAAATTATACCCATAAAATACAGTAGTAGGCCTTACACTTTCAAGTGGTCCTTTAAAATTGATACTTTTAACCACAACAACTAGAGGTTGGGTAAAGTTGTAGATAGGGGAACTAGTAATTCATTGAGTTTACCTAGATGATTTATCTCTAGTAGTACATTATTGAGGTGAATTTAACATCATTGAGGTGAATTTTTGTATTGGTTTTTTTTGGTATGTTTCCATAGTTTTTGGTTTGAAACCAATCTTGAGTTTAAATGATTGGTTGTGTGGATGATTGGAAGTCAATTTTTGTATTAGGTTGGTTGTGTGTTTCCATAGATTTTGGTTTGAAACCTTTTAATCTTGAGTTTGGATGATTGGTTGTTTGGGAGGTGGGTTTTCTTGGTTGTCTCTAGGTCTAGGTTTTTGATTTGGTCATAAAAATTAGCTTTTCCAATTTGACTCGTGCCATTTTCAACTATTTTTCACCTTTTTGAAGTTCGTAGGCCATTACTTGATCGACGATCCTTCGTTCTTCCTATTTGTTGTGGTGCGATCATACTGGATAGATTATTCAATGGATATTCTCATCGTTTATCTTTTTTTTTGTAAGTTAGTGAAGAACCTTGTATTGCCGAAAAAAGAAAATAATGTTACAATCATCTTTTCGCTACTAGCCAGAAGGCCAAGTGAGGCAAAAAGGAGTGGCTAACTGCCAGGAAAAGAACACAGAACACTCGACCGAAAGCATAGCTAACACTAAAGCCAGATCTTGTATAGGATCATAGCAGAGGGTAGCTGAAAGAGAAGCAATGACTTAGAAATGACAAGGGAGAAGAACCTAGCCATGAATGTGCTGATTCTAAGGTCTTTCCTTTTTTCTCTAGTTTTTTCTTGACTTGTATCCATCCCCCTGAAGCTGGGGACACTAAGGCCAGTTGAATCGCATCAATGGACAGATGGTGGAGCTCCTGGTCCGAGTTTGAAGAGGAAGATTCATGGAGTATTTTATGCCCTTGAGGGGGGCCGCTTTTTGTTCCTTCATCTTCTAGAAGAGGCATGTGAACCTCGGGAAAAGGTGGAGTGGATCTCTGTTCCTGTTCTGCTGAGGGCGTGTCTTCATCAAGCTGGTCGTCTTGATAAATATTGTCTTCAGAATTATTGTCTTCATCTGGCTGGTCGTCATGAGTAGTTGCTACATGCGGTTGCTAGCGTTTGGCTCTGTGTGCCTTCGTTGTTCTTTGCTGATAGGTGTCTTTTGCGGACAAGCATGAAGAAGGTGGCCCGCTTGTCAACAGATCTTGCACCTGAAGGCTGTGTTTTCATAGTCCAAGGCTCGACTCCAGATGGAGTTGCCTAGCTTTAATTGACCGTATTAGGTAGCCCAGAACTGATATCAATGGTGGCGCAAATGCGAGCAAAGGTGAAAAGACCTTGACCTGAGCGAATGTCATCGGAGGATAAGAAGCAGCCTAGTGCATTACCTATCCCTTTGAAGACCGATTGAGTCCAGAAGTGGATTGGTAGGTTTCGAAGACGTACCTAGATAGGCACCTTTGTCACTACCATGGTTGAAGGGTCGAACAAAGGGAACCAAGAGGTTATGAAAAGCCCAACAGACCCATAGAACCAGGGCCCTTTGCTCGTAACCAACAAAAGGTCTTCTCAAGAAGAAAAAGTCACTAAAAAAAATCCTTTAGAGCAGAGTAATACCTTAGAGTCCTCAGGCTAGTTTGATTTGATCCATTCGAGGAGATCTTTTGTTTTTGGCCACATTCTGTTGAATCTGCAGATTAGGGTCTCTTCCTTTTTAAGAGAAGGTTCTGGATGACTTCCAGCTGCTTGATCTCCAAAGTGGGAACCTCCTCGGATTTATCTATTATGTAGACCGGGTGAGGGGTTTGGACCGGATGCTGAGCTGTAGAGAGCCCCTCACGCGTTGCCTCCTTGAAGGACTTAGGCCGAGAAGTAGAGGATCTATTGTTTCCTCCTCGAAGACTGGACACCATGGAGATGCATGCATCTTTAGAGATCCCAAGGCTTTGGAGTTGCCGGTGGTTGGAGAGTTGTCGTCCTGCATAGATAAGCCCCTGTAGACCTGAAGGGGTATCATCTACCTGCTGAATCAAGGATTTCAGCTGCAGAACAGAGCATTGTGGGTTCACTCACAAACAAAGAGTGACTTCCTTCAAAGATCTAATGAAAATTGAAAAGGAAATGCCTGCTGAGTTCTCATCCGCGTGCTTCTCAACGAAAAAAGCCTCTCCCTCGATGCCGCTACCTCTCGCGAAGTCATTGCCCTGGCACAAGGAGCCCTGTAACTCGTAGTAGAAAGACAAACCCTTATTGTGTAGGTGCAAGTTGGAGCCACTTGTGCATCTCTTGCCCAACCACAGTGCGCAAGGGTGCTTGACCGACTTTGGCACCATCTTCGCATGGAAGTCCATTGCAATCTGGTCGGTTGGGATGCTGCTATTCTGCATGATCGAGGAGAACCCTTGGGTTTGGCTTCGACGCTCTTGCTGGAGAAATGTATATTGGTTTTATTCAATAAATTATTAGATGTTGAGTGATTTGATTTGTGAGAATTTTCGAGTGTTTTTGTAATTTTGTGCAATGAAGTTGAGTAATTTTTGTGCATTGAAGTAGAAATGGACGGTCTTGTGTCAAACGAGCCATCGTAGGAGGCAAATTTGTTGTAAGTGGTACAACTAGCTCTCTTTGACTGTACAAACGTAAAATGATGTCTAGTTCATTGAAGTAAGGTGTTGTAGGGCATATACATATGGACCAAACGTTGGATTGGTAGTGTATTGTTGTTTTCAGTGATCAATAGTGGGTACTCTTATCTCCAAAATTTGTAACACTTGTATAGGTGGATGACTCAACAAATTAGCTAGTTGTTTCTGTGACCCTTATATTTGAGCACTAGATGAAATTGATGGATAATAGGCATGGCATTTGAGGTGACATTCCTTAAGATAATATTTGTGTGGTTTAATTTACTTTTTTCTTCTTCTTTTAATTTGAGTAAGAGATTCAACCTTCATAGGGTGGCTTTGGCCAAAGTTCTCTAGATAGTCATCAATTACTCATTAATTGCCACTTGGGGGTTGTACCATTCAATGGATATAGGGCCCTTCTTCGTTGCATTGAGACTTGACCACCTTGTTGAAAACCCCAACTAGTAGATCTAAACTCAAACTAGTAGCACTTGGACTTGAACTTGAGACCTCTTATAATGGAGGATTGTGGCTTTGCCAATCCACCTGTAGGTCTCTATGTCCACATGAAAATTAGATAGTGAATTAAAATAGATCAATGGAGGATGTTTTGTGTGGAACACATTTTTTTTATAGAGATGGTTATTATTACTAACTAAAATAGGTTGATGGAAGTTCATAGCAGCAAAGAATACAAAATTTAAGCTTGTGGCGAAATACATAAAAAACCCTCCAAACTTCAAGGTCTTCAAAATGGTTGTTCTTAAATCTTTAATAACAATAGTTCTTAATAGAGAATTTCCATCTATCATACATAAACCTAAGCCTACATAAAAAAACCATCCAAACTTCAAGGTCTTCAAAATGGTTCCTAAATATTTAATAACAATAGTTCTTAATAGAGAATTTCCATCTATCATACATAAACCTAAGCCTAGAATATAGATTCTTACAAAGAAAATCTATGAAACTACTTTTAAAGAACATAAAACATTTTAGAGAGGAGAAGTCACCTACTTAATTGCTGGGATGCCAAGCGTAGCCATATTGTGTGTCTATTCTACTAGATGACTTGGAGATATGAATAAGCCTTGGTCAGGTACCCCTACTTGTTCCAAGTTGTGCTCTCAAGCTTGCAAACATTCCATTTTTGCCTCCAAGATTGGCACTTTCATGGCCAACTCAACATTTTTGACATGTTTCATTTCCATTTCAATTTTCAGAGGACTCCCTTTGTCTTGCAGCTATTGTTTCTTGCACTTGACATTTATTTTTGTTCCCTCCTTATTTCCATGTCTTGTATGACTTGGGGGAATTCCCTTTCCATACTATGCAGTGAATGAGTTAAGATTCGACAAATTGTCATCAACTCAATGCAACCCATGATATCGACAACAATTTGTTTCCCTTCGACTAAGATGCAGAGGTATGCATGGTGTTCTTGAAGACCGAAACCTAGAAAGAGTAATATGCAATGTTGGCAAGAGCACATGAAACAGAGTGGAGTGAAGTGTCTTGTGACTTTGTTTGTCTTCTCTATTGGTGTCCTCTTGCCATAAAATATACTAGTATCATTTTTAGTCACGATCCTACCCAATCTACGATTTGTCCTTTAAGCATTAACATGATTTGCTTGAATTATGGAACTTAATGGTGTGATGGATGATGATGCCCTTTTAAACATGTGAGTGTACATTCCTTGTACGCTCTTTATCAATGATCTAACCATGTGCACAAGCTTGACACATGTCATACACCAACCTGCCTCTAAATTTGAATTTACTTTGGATGATAGCTTGTTTTTTCTTAAATCAGACACTCTTCATAGTACTAGTGCTAAGGTATTGGATCTCATAGTTCCTCCTTTTCTGATTTGAGAATTCCTTTTATGATTGTTGTTGCATGGTTTTCTGCCCTATTGGCCTCAACATATAGGCCATGAAAAATATGCCTAAATTGTGTTGTGTCCATTTTCATTGAGCCCTTTTAGTCATTATTATGCATTGAAGCGTGATATCTTGTGGTGAAGAGCTTGTACACATATGCTTTATGATAAGTCGAGTCTCCTAATATGATAACAGATTGTACTCCTTGTTTTTTATAATTTTCCATTTTAAGTAGGAAGTTAAGGCTTGAGCTTGATTCCTTTAAGGCTAAATATTGTCCCCGCTTCACTCTTGCTTCCCTTGAATTATCTTTTGAGACTCCATCAAAATTTAGATAGTGTAATCCTTGAGACCATCTCCATTTGATGAATTCTTTTACTTATTTTGATGTCATTTAGGATGATTACTAGGAAGAGGGGAAAAATGTTGAAATCCTTGATATTGTCTTAGTCCTTCCATCCATTTTTCCTCTTCCTTTTCTAAATTGTTTCTTGGGTTTTGCCTCAAGGAAATAAAGCATTCAAATATAAGGGATTTTGCTTGCATAACAACTCTGGATGGGATTGAAGATGTGTTTTGGAAGATTTGCTTATTCCTAGCAAATCATATTTTCCAACATTTAGAATTGTGAAGAGTTGACCAACATTTTTTAAGCATGGGCTGACCATTTTGTTTGAGAATGAAATCACCCATGTGGTAAACATATCTTTAATAAATTTGGGTATTAATCCATTGTTTTCCAATTTTCCAAATATGAGGGACCAAACTTATTTAGAGAATGAGCATTCTAGAAATAAAGACAATAACTTCTTCAGAAGTTGAATTTACTGGACATCTTGAGGGTGTTCTTGAATTCCTCTCTTTTTAAGGTTTTCTCTAATGAGAATTTTTCAATGAACTAAAATCCAACAAAAGAAATTAATTTTTGGGAGTCCAGTTGTTGACAAGGTCCATTTCATAGAAATCAGAGGGGGGGATCCCTTGTCTTGAGAGGAACATACTATATCCCTAAGAGATAAAATACTTATTTTGTTTGCCATATTTTTTATTTATAGGAGCAATCCTTGGTAATGTCATTATTCATAATCTAAGATTCCTCGAGTCTTGATGAGTTCGCAATGTTGGATTTTTAAGAATATTGTCTATCCATATATTTATTCTTTTTCCATTTCTTGGAATCCAATAAAGTTCATCTTTTAAAAACACCTAGGAATCTTTGCACAATTTCCATATGACTACCATTTGACATCTTTGGGTGTTTTGTCTAAACTTATTCTATTTCCCTCAAAATAATTTTTTTGTAACACTTAATTTACCCAATCTTTTTTTTGAGAGACTATGTGCCACGAGAGTTTGGCCTCTAGTGCAAGATTTGTAAGATGAGGATCTCTTACTTGCAATTTGCCCAAAGCAAGAGGTGTTTTAACATTATTTCAATTGAACAAGTGAAATTTCTTCTCATTGTTTTCCCCCCTTTTCCATAAAAAATTCCTTCGCATTTTGTTTATTTTGGCTATAATATACTTTTTGGAGCTAGAAGAATTGCACATTGAAAAATAGGAAGGGTTGAGAGGAATTCTTTTAGTTGCACAAGCTTACCCGCCACTGCCAAATTGAGCCACAAGCTTTTTTTTCGTATTTTCTTTACCCAAAGAATAATGATGCAAATGTTTTAAACTATGAACCAACACAAAATTTGTCAGGTAGTCTAATGTTGAGGGAAAAACATAAGAGATGCATGAGGTGTTGAAAGGTGGCTTTGGTGTTGGGGTCCAATAAAATAGACGTTGATTGAAGAGTATATGGAAATGATGTACTAGCTTGGAAAAATGAAAATGACTAATTAAAAAATGACCACTAGTCAGAAAACTAAAACTTTTAAGTTCAGCTACAATATGGAGTAAAGGAAAATGTAGGGGGGTCTTGACACGATGAGGTTTTGGTTGAAAACCTTTTGCAAAAATTAAAAATCCCACATAGGATATAGTGTTGGCCAAACACATTTTTTTTTCAGTTTTACCTACAATTGATTGGCATGTAGAACATCGGAGTCTTGATGAATATGGAGGATGTGTTCATCCTGAGTCTTATGGAGATAAATATGTCATCCAAATAAATAATGACAAAAGGTCCAAGTTGGGGATGGATCAAGTCATTATTGAGTCTTATAAAAGTGGTATGGGATTTGGTGAGACCAAAGGGCATAACCATCCATTGATATAGCCTTGGAATTTTTAGTTTGTAGCCATATCATGTATCACTTGGGTGTGTTATTGTAATGTCCTCTTCTGCTTAGGCATTGAGGACCAACCCACTAACCTATGTGATTCCTGTAGGTTCGAGCGGGTACTGACAGTCAAGGAATCAGTCGGAGACTGATGCCATATATAGAAGATATAGGGCATCAATATTATACCACCATTGGGTCGAAGAGGGCCACTAGAGACAAAGGCCACTTGCATGCATGACATCCAGGCATTATTTAATGATGCATGCACCCGATTAAGTCTCCATGCGCATGCATGCAAGTCAACTGCAAATAAGAAGATAAAGTGACCTAATTAGGCCAAAAGTTTGGGTTTTCGCAGTTGAAAGTTATAAAAGAAAGATAAAGTGAATGGAGAAGTAACTTATGGATAATTGATTTGTGGAGTCGAATTAGAGAGCTCGACGAGCTAAATTGGGGTTGAGCGCATGCTCAACTAACTGGTGTATTTTGGCAGCGAAATCTATCTGCCCTAGTTCATCATCAGGTTGGATCATCCAAGTTCAACACTAGTTCATCATCAGGTTACATTCAACAGTTATTACGTGAGGTTGGTTATTCACCTAGTCAGAGGGTTTTCACCGTCACACCGTATCACCGTAGTCAAAGACAAAGCAATTCGTTTTCCTACCTACAGGGCTCAGAACTTTTGCATGTCACTTCCATTCATTTCGGAGCACCTCCATCACCCTTCCCCTGGAAGAAGGGCCGTTCAGCTTGAGTATTAAGTAAGATATCGTTAGTTCTCCCCTTTTCTGGAGGCACTAACCTGCATGGGCGAATTGATTTGAGGAGGCATTCACGTTTTGGGCTAGCCTTCCTCTGTTTCTTCCGCATGCTGCTTCCATCATCATCAGAGGGTAGTATAACCCTATTACACCTCATCTGGGCTTTCAGCAGCAGCTTATTTATTATTCTGGAGCTTATACATTTTGAGAGGAGGGCGCAATCACCTATGGAGGATGATTTGGTGTATCCCCTTATTCCTCCGGCAGAATATTTGCATGCTCGGACTGGTCTCTTCACCATCAGCTGATCTATATACTTCCATCTACAATATACACATAAACATGAAAATATCAGTTGGGATATTATAGTGGTATCAGAGCTATTTTCCTTGCTAGCTGTGGGCATGCAAAAATTATAAATGAATCCAGGAGACCCATACAACATTACTCATAGGAGACAGAGGTATAGAGACAGAGAAGAGGAGTTAGAGGACATAGATTTGGGGAACATAGAGTATCAGTTTGAAAAAGGAAAAGAAATAATGGCTGATGATAATAAAATAGCTTTCAATAGTCTCATATCAGCCATAAAAGAACTCACCACTGGGAAAAAAGAAATGATGAGCACCTTCAGGAAAATGACTGAGAAGAATGGGCCCACCCCACATAGTCCCTTATTTCCCAATAGTGACAGGGTATCCACCAGAAGTAGTAGGGAGCACTTACATACCAACATGCAGAGCCATCCCCATATATTCAAGCATTTCTGATCTACCATGCCTCAATTCTTAGATAGTCCAACTGTAGTTCCTCTAGCACAAGCAAAACTAGAAGAACCCATGAGTGCCTATCTGAGAGAATATAGGGCTTTAGGAGAGGACTTCCATTCAGCCATGACCTTCATTGAATTCTGCCAGTTTAAAAGTAAGAACAAACCCAAAGCTTACAATAGGCCATTCACCCATAACTATGAGTTACAACGCACCGTAGGGAAACTGACTATCCCTACCTTTGAGGGCACCCGGGGTGGCCCAACTAGGAATTGGGTGCAGAAGTTGGATACATACTTCCAGCTCAACCCCATGATTGAGACAGATGCCATTAAATTGGCTACCTTGCATTTGGATGGAGAAGCACATGAGTGGTGGTACCACGGGTTAGTGACACTAGGTCACAACACCATCACCTCATACACAGATTTTACACAGAGGTTCATTGAGCAGTTTGATTGGAAGGATCCAAAGGTGCACTTTAGGGAGCTGGCACAACTCAAGCAGACAGGGAGTACAGATGCTTTTATTTCCGAGTTTCAGAGGATAGCAGTCATGGTCACAAATATATCAGAGAGCAGGTTGATTATGTTGTTCACGGAGGCTCTCATTGAACCCTTACGGGGATGGGTCAAGTCTTATAGGCCCACCACCCTAGTAGATGCCATCAGACGGACTAGAGACTTGCAGGATGCAGTGCCCAAAAATAGGTTTCCTCCCAGGACCAATGTTCCTATTAAAGATAAAGAAAGGGGACCATGGCCCAAGAAAGAATGGATGGACAATGATACCCGACAGGACCTTAGAAGAAAAAAATTAGGTTTCACTTGCCAGGAACCATGGATACCGGGTCATAGATGTTCAGGAAAAGGAAAGGCCTACTACATAGAGGCTTATTTTGACAGTGAGGAGGATGAGGATTACCAGGATCAGGAGCAGGGAGAGACAACAAAGACAATTGCTGAGGGACAGGCCTCAGGAGGTACCATTGCTACCATGAAAGGGGTTCCTAGATTCCACACTCTTTGGATCAGAGGTACCGTACAGGGCCACAGAGTGGGAGTACTGATAGATGGTGGGGGATCCCACAACTTTATTGATGCTGCATGGGTTAAAAAGAGAGACATTCAGACTGAGAGCTTTGATGGGTTTTTGGTAGCAGTAGCAGGTCACACCATGGAGTGTAGTCAGAGGATTCCTAAATTAAAGGTAATGCTTTGGAATTATACAATGATAGAGACATTCTACGTGGTAGATGTACCTGACATGAATGTGGTACTAAGAGTTCAGTGGCTGTATTCCATAGGGAATTATTTCACAAATTACCAGACCATGGAGATGGAGTTTACAGGGGCAGAAGGACAGAAGGTGGTATTGAGAGGGATGAATACCTATCCTCCCACAACAGTGACATCACATAGGATGGAGGCAGTACTCAGGCAGGGAGATATTGATTGGGTTGCAGAGTGTATGGTTACCTTTAGGAAACCACCAGATGAGGCCACACAACATCCAGCAGATATAGAGGCCTTACTACAGAAGCACAAGGTAGTATTCAGAGACCTTCCAGCAGGTCGACCTCCAGATAGGGGATTTGAGCACATTATTGAGTTAGAGGAGGGGACCCAAGCAGTTATCACCACTCCTTATAGACATTCCAAGAGGTATAAAGATGAGACCGAGAGTACAATCAAGGAACTACTCAAGCTAGGATACATCAAACCTAGCTCCAGTCCCTTTGCATCTTCAGTAGTGCTAGTGAAGAAAAAGGATGGAACCTTACGCATGTGCATTGATTACAGGGCACTCAATAAGAATACCATAAAGAATAGGTATCCCATCCCTAGGATTGATGAGTTAATGGATGAACTACAAGGAGCAAAGTAATTTTCCAAAATTGATCTTCGCTCAGGGTACCATCAGATTCGGGTCAGGGAACAGGATGTTCCAAAGACCGCTTTCCGTTGCCAATACGGACATTATGAGTTTATAGTAATGCCATTTGGGCTCACTAATGCACCAGCTACTTTCCATTCATGCATGAACCATATCTTCAGGACACAGTTGCGTAAATATATTCTGGTATTCTTAGATGACATATTGATATACAGTCGGACCAGGGAAGAACATTTGAGACATCTTGATGAAGTACTTGGTATTCTACAGGAGTAGTCACTATATGCCAAAATGTCCAAGTGTGAGTTCGGCATGCAGGAGATGTTGTACTTAGGACATGTGATAGGGGCCAACGGGGTCCAAGTGCACTTAGAGAAGATTTGGGAAATTTTGGATTGGCCTACACCTACAAATGTGACAGAACTGAGGGGATTTTTGGGCCTTTGCACCTACTACAGGAGATATGTCAGGGGATTCTCATAGATGACCGTACCCCTCATAGATCTTAACAAGAAGGGAGCATTTAGTTGGTCGGAGGCAGCACAACAAACATTCGAGAAAATGAAGGAGGTAATGAGTTCATGCCCAGTATTAGCTTTACCAGACATTTCTCAATCCTTTGTGTTAGAATGTGATGCTTCAGGAGAGGGAATTGGGGCAATTTTGATGCAGAACAACCACCCCATTGCATTTGAGAGCAGGAATCTCAAAGACTATGAGCGCCACTATTCGATATATGACAAAGAGATGTTAGCCATTTTACATGCGCTAACCAAGTTCAGGCAGTACTTAGTGGGTGCTAGGTTCAAGGTTAAGACAAATCACAACAGCCTGAAATACTTCCTAGAGTAGAAAGAGCTAAACAAGAGACAAAAGAAATGGGTAAGTAAAATTCAGGCTTATGACTTTGAGATTGAGTAAGTAAAGGGGAAGAGCAATGTAGTGGCTAATGCACTTTCTAGATGACCAACTACTTTATCCCTTATGAGCATCTCATCAGATTGGAGGTCTCATTTTTTGGTTGAGTACTCCAAAGATAAGTTTGCTTGCGAGCTATTGGATGGAAAGATTCAGGATGATAGGTACAGGGTCATTGAGGATATCATATACTACAAAAACAAAATCTTCTTGGTTCTAGAGTCTCCCCTCAAGAAGAAAATCTTACAGGCATCGCACGATTCACCATTAGTAGGGCATCAGGGGTTTCTCAAGACCTATAGACAGATTAGAGAAAGGTTCTCATGGAAGGGCCTCAAGAAAGATGTGATACAACATGTGAGGGAGTGCAGATTGTGCCAACAAAACAAAATAGAGCACATCCACTCGACTAGTTTACTACATCCCTTACCTATTCCCGAGCAGAAATGGGAGAGAATTTCTATGGACTTCATTACTGGGTTGCCGAAAGTCCAAGGCAGAGACTGCTTGTATGTAGTAGTGGACAGATTGACTAAGTTTGCTCACTTCTTTTCCATATCATCAGATTATTCAGCAACACAGGTAGCAGAACTATTTTTCAGAGAGGTATTTAGACTCCACGGGTTACCCAAGAACATTGTCAGTGACAGGGACAACAAATTCACAGGAGCCTTTTGGAAAGAGCTTTTCCGGTTAGTGGGGACCAAGTTAGCCATGAGCACAAGTTATCATCCGCAGAGTGATGGGCAGACAGAGATTGTTAACAAGTGGATTGAGGGATACTTGAGAAATTATGTATCAGGTCAGCAGAGGACATGGATCAAATGGTTACACTTGGGTGAACATTGTTACAACACCACCTACCATATGACCATTAGGATGACCCCTTTCCGAGCCTTGTATGGGTATGATGCTTCCACTTTTGCAGACCAGATATTTGGCGATACCAGGGCCCCCAAGGCCAAAGAGTGGATTCAGGAGGGTCAAGATATCCTCAAGATGCTCAGGGAGAACATACAGGCTGTTCAGAATCAACAGAAGATTTATGCAGATAGGAACCGAGTTGAGCGCAGTTTTGAGGTGGGAGACTTTGTTTATTTACACCTCCATCCTTACCGACAGTCATCTCTTAAAAAGGAAGGAGCAGAAAAAATCCAACCTCGTTTCTAGGGTCCATACAAGATAATTAGGAAGGTCGAAGAGGTAGCATATGAGCTAGAACTACCCCCAGAGAGCAAGATTCACAACGTATTTCATGTCTCCAATCTCAAGAAGGTGGTTGGTCAACAAATTGTTACATCTTTTGAGCTACCTCCCCTTGATGACGAGGGGCAATTGGTTTTGATTCCGGAGCGCATCCTAGAGGTGTGAGAGAGGAAACTGAGGAACATAATCATCAGAGATTATTTGGTTCAGTGGAAAGATATGCCTATAGGGGAGGCTACTTGGGAGGAAGAACAAGTATTACAGCACTCAACTTTACAGTTTCTTGAGGACAAGCAAATTTGAGCGGGGAGGACTGTAATGTCCTCTTCTGTTTAGGCATTGAGGACCAACCCGCTAACCTATGTGATTCCTGTAGGTTCGAGCGGGTACTGATAGCCAAGGAATTAGCTGAAGACTGATGCCATATATAGAAGATCTAGGGCATCAATATTATACCACCATTGGGTTGAAGAGGGCCACTAGAGCCAAAGGCCACCTGCATGCATGACATCCGGGCATTATTTAATGACGCATGCACACGATTCAGTCTCCATGCACATGCATGCAAGTCAACTACAAATTAGAAGATAAAGTGACCTAATTAGGTCAAATGTTAGGGTTTTCTCAGTTGAAAGTTATAAAAGAAAGATAAAGTGTCACTTATGGATTATTGATTTGTGGAGTCGAATTGGAGAGCTCGACGAGCTAAGTTGGGGTTGAGCGCATGCTCAGCTAACTGGTGTATTTCGGTAGCGAAATCTATCTGCCCTAGTTCATCATCAGGTTGGATCATCTAGGTTCAGCACTAGTTCATCATCAGGTTACATTCAACAGTTATTCTGGGAGGTTGATTATTCACCTAGTCAGAGGGTTTTCACTGTCACATCGTATCACCGTAGTCAAAGATAAAGCAATTCGTTTTCCTACCTACAAGGATTAGAACTTCTACATGTCACTTCCATTCATTCCGGAGCACCTCCATCACCCTTCCCCTGGAAGAAGGGTCGTTCAGCTTGAGTATCAAGCAAGATTTCGTTAGTGCTCCCCTTTTTTGGAGGTACTAATTTGCATGGGCGAATTGATTTGAGGAGGCATTCACGTTTTGGGCTAGTCTTCTTCTATTTTTTCTGCATTCTGCTTCCATCATCATCAGAGGGGTAGTATAACCCTAGTACACCTCATCCGGGCTTTCAGCAGCAGCTTATTTATTATTATGGACCTTATACAGTTTGAGAGGAGGGCGCAGTCACTTGTGGAGGACGATTTGGTGTATCCCCTTATTCCTTCAGCAGAATCTTTGCATGTTGGGACCGGTCTATTCACCATCAGCTGATCTATATACTACCATCTACAGTGTATACATAAGCAAGAAAATATAAGTTGGGATATTACAGTTATTGGAAAAGTTTATTTTGATGCTTAATAAATTGTTGCTATGTTGGAAACATTGCATCTGTGCTTCTGCAAGGGATGCATCCTCTTCATTAGAGTTTTTAGGAGGCTAGAAGTTCTTGTTGAGATCATGGAATGATTTTGTGTTCCTTTGAAGAGAAAAAAAATTCTAAAGTTTGGAGGGAGCAAATCCCTATCAAGGCATTGGAGGCCTTGTGCAAAAGGGAGTGGATTTGTTTTATGTGATTGTGAAAGCTAGCTTTGACACTAAATTGATATAAACATAATAAAGAGCATACATTTGAGACTTCTATTGAATTCAAAACTTGTTTCTTATATAATTAGAGCCTTTTTTTAATTATAGACAAAATAACAAATGGAGAAGTTACCTTGAATTGTTGTTTCTTATATATTTTGAGCATTTTTTAGTATAGACAAAATAAAAATGGAGAAGTTACTTTGAACTGTATATCATTTTTTTCTAGGTAATTATCCTCTAGCACTTCCCTTCATTTCAAGGGAGGGGCATAGTGTAAACCCTATATTCTTAAGGTATAGGGCAAAGTGAATATTAAGGCTTGAAACCATTACAACAATATACTCATTATGAGCTCAACATGCCACTTTTAGGTGAACTTGGATGGGGAGGAGAACACTTAATCCCATTACTCAAGAACTATGTATCATCTTTAAAATTTAAAATCATAAAAACAATATAAATTTAACGCTAATAAATATATATTTGAAAATTAAAAACATATAAATTTTAAATTTAGTAAAATAAATAATTAAGATTAAAACCATATTTAACTTTAAAGTAAATGAAGTTTACAAACACAAACTATCCCCATCGATCGATTTAACCAATAGAGGGGTACATTTTCAAATTCATAAATAATAAAATGCATGTGCAGATGTATAATTGTAAAACATGGTGGAAATACCATGCATATACAAGTATGATTATTAGAGGCCTAAAATAAAATCATTGCACATTCAAATATAAAGAGAATATTTATCTTTAAACAAATAAACTACCAAGGTGAAAAAACACCTACACTTCTCTCTGTCTCTAAACCCACAACCCATTATACTTTCAATGCTTAACCAAATACTCATCTAGAGCTTTACAAGAATCTTTTTTAGGAATCATATCCACGGCACTTATTTCAATTAAAATACACAACACAAGGAAGACATTTCTATTTACTGATAAACTGTTCTATGAGGAAATCCACCCCTTACAATGCTTACTAGTGTGTGCAGTGAGAGCCCAATTTGTTGTATGTTGTTGGAGAACCTCCTTTAGCATTAATTCATGGTTTCTCAAGCATGCGAAAGCAACAAAACTCAATGGGAAAGGGTCCCAGCTTGCCATACCTCTATGTTCACATACAACCATATCTTTTCCCCTCAAATATGCAGTAATGCACATTTCTCTTTTTTGGGTAATGCACAATTTGGTAAATGTTAATGGTCATCAACAACAATAGGAACAAACTCTACATAGTATAAATATGCATGATAATAATGACAAAGAGGAAATCAATGGTTGACCCCAAAGGATGAGGGAATGGTGAAAAAATGTTTGTAATAACTTTTAACTTTAAAAGAAAGGAATTTTGACAATTGACATAACTTTTAACCATAGAATAAAAGGACTTCTAACCATTGGCATAACTATCATAGAAGTACATCCACCCCATGCTTTCATAACTTCATGAGATGAATTTTCCCACCAACCACACACATGTACTCAGTGATTAGGTCTAATAATAAACAATGAAATAATTGACTCACTTAATGCACATTGACAGAAATCAAAGCTCTTCTAGTGTTCTTTACCCAATCATGCTGGACCATTTTTAATTATTTTTCCAACATAAGTCTTACATAGCTTTTGAGTTAACATAACAAGACAACCATACGTTCCAATTAAAAATATTTATCACATGCCTAGCCACTCACTGGTCGGGCTTTGGTGTGCACTAAGATTCTATACTAGTATATTTACATCATTTACATGTTTTTGATTCAATACATTCCAAGTCAAAATCGGGGGTATTACACAAACATAATATGAAATCTAATGCGTTTTTGGAAAATTTCATTGCACGAGTTTTCATAAAAGTTTGTAAATTTATTAGTATATAACTAATTTACATTCAACATGTTCTATGTAAGCATTCCAATGATTCTAGATTCCAACAAATAGTATAGATGCTTGCTCTTCATAGTATTACATCTCTTTAGGAAACAAAAACTCAAATAAAAAATGTGGCCTATGACAAGTCTCTTTCCTGTATAAACCATAAGATACTCATTGTACATACCATATATTGATAGATCTTATTTTCATTGGTTACTCACTTAAAGTCTAGTAATGAACATATTGACTCACGTAAAGCACATGTCAGGAATTGCACGAGTTATAAGTTTGACACTTGGAAATATATGATTTAATCATCCATAGACCCCCTTTCCTCTTCCCCTCTAATGGAATCATAAATCTTATAGTGTACTTTACCCAATCACGTTGGACCATTTTTTATTATTTTTCGAACATAAGTTTTACATAGCTTTTGAGTTAGCAAGCCAACCAAATTAAACATATCTCTATCACATGCCTAGCCATTCACTAGTTGGGCTTTGGTCTTTGGCTCTGTACTAAGATTCCATACTAGTATATTTACATAATTTACAACTTTTAGATTAAATACATTCCAAGTCAAAATCGATGGTATTACACAAACATAATATGGAATTTAATGTGTTTTTTGAAAATTTCAAAGCTTGTAAAATTACATACATGAAGGATACAAGAAGAATACCAATGAAGCCTCAAGCTCAATAATGACAGATAACGAAAAGAAGCCAAGAAATTATGCAAAAGTTGTCAAGGACTACAAAAATGAAGAAGAGATCGAATGTCAGCTAGAAAAACCCTTATCAGAATAAGGGCCAGCAGAAAGACCAGATCTCGTAAACGAACCTCCTCCATATGTTCCCAGGTATGGATACTTCTTTCATGGGCATTTCTTTACACGTGGAAGATTTGGACACAAAGCTGTAAACTGTTTTCAAAGAAGAAACTTTGAGACAAGGAATAACATTGCAAGCCTTAGACGACCACAATACAACAACAGATTTGGTCCCTTGAGATTAGAAATAGAATGTTACAAGTGTAACAAGTTTGGACATATAGCCAGAAATTGCAGAATGAGGATACTGACAGTAAGAAATGAGGACATGCCCAACAAGGTATGGATCAAACACAATAAACACTACGAATGTGGAATTGCTCCTCAAGCTCAGAATCACAGCTCTGGTAAATGATATGTTGATAGTGGTTGCTCCAAGCATATGACATGTAACAAAGATGTTTTCGTCAATATTGAAAAGGATAAAGGATCTGTATCATTTGGGAATAACAATTTAGCAAAAGTATTGGAAAAGGGCACAGTAAAGCTCGAAAGTAAAAAATACTTGGCTGAAATGTCTTGCTTGTAGATAACATGAAACATAATCTGCTAAGCGTCAGTCATATGTGCGATCAAGGACATGAACTCATATTCAACTCAAAATGATGCAAAATAGAAATCAAGGATCAAGGAAGTTAGTAGCCACAACCAATAGGAATCCAAACAACATATACATGTTAGATGAGATTGAGTCCGAAAAATGCCACTTGGGAAAAGAAGGTGAAAGTTGGCTTTGGCATAGAAGAATGAGGCATATACATTTTGACAATTTGGCCAAAATATACAAAAACCAAGCTATTCGAAATATGCTAGAAGTCACAAATCCTGCTAACTTTGCATGTGAACAGTGTCAACATGGAAAACAAACAATAGTGCATTTTAAGATGAAAGAGCATTCTTCTACAAAACATTTGGAGCTCGTTCACACTAACTTATGTGGAACAACCAAAAGCAAAGGACTGAATGGTGAAAAATACTTCATGCTACTCATTGATCACTATACTAGGATGACATGGGCATGTCTTTTCAACAGGAAGTCAGAAGCATTTGGATGTTTCAAAATGTTCAAGGAACTGGTTGATAATGAAGCATGGTCACATGATCAAGTGCCTCAGATCTGACAATGGTGGATAATTCACTTATGATGAATTCAACAAGTACTGTGAAGAGAATGGAATAAAGAGACAGTTTTCAGTAGCCAGAACACTTCAACAAAATGGAGTTGCTGAAAGAAATAATAGATTAGTAATGGATATGGCTTGAACCATGTTGAATGAATCCAAGTTGAATGAAATTTTTTGGGGACATGCAGCTCATACATTAGTACACATATTAAATAGAGGATTGCTAAGAAACAAAAATTATAAAACTCTCTATGAGTTATGGACCGGTAGAGAAGCAAGTGTACGACACTTCAGAATATTTGGAAGTGCGTGCTACATCAAAAGAGAATATAAGAAGATTGGAAAATTTGACTCTCGAGTAGATGAGGGAATATTCGTTGGATATTCATCCAAGATGAAATCTTACAAATGATATAATATGAGATTAGACAAAGTGATCGAAAGAATTAATGTGAATATATATGAAGGAATACTAACATCATCCAGAGAAGACTCAGAAGAATCAGACGATGAAGAAGTGGAAGGTTCTAATCAAAAGGAAGTGAAGAAAATTAAAGTGGAAGAACAACCAGACGAGGATGAAGAACAACTCACGAAAGATGAAGAATAGAATCAACCAACTATGGAACAAGAAGAACATAAGGATAAACATATACCTAAGAACATTTGCCAGAATAATCATCCATTAGATCAAATTATTGGTGATAAGGATGTCAGAATAGGAACTAGAAGAAGACTATCCGAGAGAAATGAGCAGGTACACTTCTCTCTATTGTCTACAACTGAACCAGGAAATTTTGCAGAGGCAAATACAGATGAACAGTGGGTCAAAGTTATGGAAGAGGAACTAGATCAAATTGGGAAGAAGGAAACTTGGGAACTTGTTCCTAGACCACGTAACAAGAATGTAATGGGCACAAAGTGGATTTTTCAGAAACAAAATGAATGAAGATGGACAGGTGATCATAAACAAGGCTTGATTGGTTTGTAAAGGCCATGCTCAGATCGGAGGAATACACGTTGAAGAAACATATGCACCAGTAGCCAGAATGGAATCTATTAGAATGATACTGGATTACGGTTGCTCCAAAGACATCAAAGTGTATCGGATGGATGTAAAATCAGCTTTTTTGAATGGGGAATTAGAAGAAGAAGCCTACATCGAACAACCAGAAGGATTTTAGATTTCAGAAAACAAGGACTATGTATGTAGACTCAAAAGGGGCTTATATGGAGTGAATCAAGCTCCAAGAGCTTGGTACTCCAAATTGGATAGGTACTTACTACAACAAAAAATTAATAGGGGAAGTGTAGATAACAATTTGTACATCAAGCATGACAATGACATCATACTCATCGTTGAATTTTACATTGATGATATCATATTTGGAAGTGATAATGATTCACTAAGTCAACAATTTTCTAAGGACATGCAAAAAGAGTTTGAAATGTCATTACTCGGTGAATTGACCTTCTTCTTGGGACTCCGGATATCTCAAAGAACTGAAGGCATTTTTATTGCTCAGACAAAATACATCAAGGATATGTTAAAAAAGTTCCAGATGGAATATTATAAACTTGTGATTAATCCTATGATCACTAGTCGTAAGCTAAGAAAAGATGATGAATCTAAGGAAGTTGATCAAAGGCTCTATAGATCAATGATTGGTAGTCTACTATATGTAGCAACCTCCAGACCAGATGTGATGCAAGCCGTTGGACAAGTTGCAATATTTCAAGCTTCCCCAAAGGAAACTCACATCATAGCAGTTAAAAGGATCTTTAGGTATCTCAATGGAACCATGGATTTCAGTCTTTGGTATCCAAAAGGGAATGAGCTGATATTAATAGCTTATTCAGACGCAGATTGGGTAGGATGTGTTGCTGATAGAAGAATCACTAGTGGAACAACTTTCTTTCTAAGCAGTTGTCTAGTATCTTGGTCAAGCAAAAAACAGTCTTCAGTGTCCTTATCAACCGTAGAAGCATAATATATAGCAGAAGCAGCTTGTTGTACTCAGATTTTTTGGATGAAGAAAACCATGCAAGATATACACGTGACATGTAATGAGCCAATTCCAAATCTATGTGACAATACAAGTGCCATCAATAACTCCAAGAATCCAGTTATGCACTCCAAGACCAAGCACATTCCAATCAAGTTTCACTTTCTTCAGGAATAGGTCACAGAGAAGAATATCAAGTTGGAATATATTAGGACAAAAGAACAGGTTGCATACATTTTTAGTAAGCCTCTCCCAATGGAGACTTTTGAGTACCTCAGAGAAAAATTGGGAGTCATAATATCTCCTAATTGAATTGATATTCAACAACACAACAATATGACAGGTGGAGCATGGCAGAGGTACCCTTTTCCATTGATTCCAAAGGGGGAGAAAAATCTGAACAAGGAAGGTAAAGGAAACATGATCTAAAGGGGAGATTTGTGGACAAAGGAAGCTCATTCGAAGGGTGATATTTGGAGTTGTCATCAATGACAAAGGGGGATATTGTTGACTAAATTGTCATTAATGCCAACATATGTGTGTCGGTGTGTCTTAGTGCGTCTTGAGGTTCCCTTGAGGGTTCAGTAAGTGTAAATTTCAAAGGAGACCTTTTGACCTTGTCCACGCCCAAGTCTGAAGCCCTTGGAGCCCTTGGGACATTGCCAAAATCTATGTACACTCTGTATATTGTTTAAGTACCCCTAAAGACATCTTATGGTTCCCCAGTTGGTTTTTTGGAATCCCCAGTACCACAACCTATTCCCTAGTACCCTATAAACAGTCCTTGGTGGGTTGAAGAAATGTAGCATTTCAAAGAGTTCAAATGACCCATTATGTGGTCATTTGTGTTTTGAATGAGGTCATGGTACCCTAGGTGAAGTATAGGCACCCCCACACCTTGGTACCATTGATATGATAAGTATATGGTGGAGATCTCATCCTTGTTGATGTTAAGTATGTGTATGTGAATACCATTGAATCCATCATGCCTTTGATGATTTCCATTAAATCCTTTGATCTTGGACCTTATGCATAAGGTAACATGGTATTTGGCACCTTTTTGTGTGGAGTCTTGATGTCTTGTACAAATTGAATAATTTAAGGGTATTAGACCAAGAATTTGCACATAAACCCATCATAGGGAGATAGTCCTATTCAATCCATTTCCATTGATATGTGGAGCATCTTCTAACTCGTTACGGTTGAAGAGATATGATTTTTTTAAGATGGGATACCCCACCTTTTTGGGTGAGCCGACCAAACAAAAGAGAATTTATTTATTTGTAATTTTGAATTGCATGTCGGCCCAAGGTAATAATTTTTCTCCACGACCTATTTAAATAGGGTATCAAACATTTCATTTGTTCATCATCACTTCTCTTATTAATTTCGCATCTCTTGGAGAAAAGTGCGAAATTTTGTGACAGAAAAATTTCTGGGCATCTTCACTAAAATTGGCATAACTTTCTCATATGGAATCAGAATTACAAAATTCTTGGCTCATTGGAAATATTGTTACGAGGGATATGTGATGAGAGGATTTAGGGTTTATTTTTTTTTCTACTATTTCTTCATCTTGTGATCTTCGAAAAGGTATGGTTCATTTTGCTGGGTTTCTTGTGTGATGACACATGTCTCTCATGGATAGAGTTCATATTTGATCTTAGTATGTGAGCCTCTATGTTGGTATATATATTTGAATTCATTATGGAGGATATGATCATGATTTTTCATAATTTTATGTTATGATATGATACACTTTATGATGATACTGTATGTGATAATGATGTACACTCTATGAAGTTGATGCACTCCTATACAATATGATGTACATGCATACCATAGTGTGATGATGCTCTCCTTTGCATTATGATGTATACTTGATGTTGATGATTAATACACGGTGCAAACTGAGATGATGATGGTGTATATTTTATGATGAGGATGCATACCCTATGACGATGATGCATACCTATGATGATGATGCATGACGATGCATGTCTTGTGTTCAATGGAAGTAGAGAAGGATTATTTGTTCAGTGACTGTGTATGACGAGGTGTACAAGGATGTAAATGAGTAGTGTATGGAAGTAAAATGACTTGTTGGTATACAAGGATGATTTGGAAGTGATAAGAGTGTAGAGGTTATCAGTAGCAAATTCCGAGATTGGTACGTGACAGGTCTACAGGTTGTGTAATATGGTACAGGTTGTGCAGTGTGGTACAGGTTGTGCAGTATGGTACATGTTGTGCAGTGTGGTACATATTGTGCAGTGCAGTACACGTGATGATTAGCAGGTCTGCAGGATCAGTATGGTAGTGGTTCAACATTTTCTATCTTTATATCAGGGTGGCAAGACGGGGCAAGGAAAGGAGGTTGTAGCCTCCTTCCGGTTGAAGCCAGAAAACTAGGGAGTGGTAGCTTCCTTCAAGTTGAAGCCTGTAAATCAAGTGGTTGTAGCCTCCTTCCAATTGAAGCTGGAAAATTGAAGCCTATATAATAAGGGGGTTGTTCCCTCCTTCCAATTTTTTCTGGAAACTATTTTTAAAAGGCTTCCGTGGTTTTACCCCCAAAACTTGGGTTTCCACGTCAAATTTTTTTTTACTGTGCATCTTGTTATTTTCATACACATTGATGATGTGCTGTGATTGGTTATCAACAACCTGCTTTTGATTAAAATTTTAATAGTACAAATATTGATTCACCCCCCTCTCATTAATTCAACACCTATCACATCCTCTTAAGAACACCTACAACTAATTAATTTAAAATCTTTTGTCATGAATATCAAAAGCACGATATGTCGTACATGAATAACATTTTGAATGCAATGACAAAGAAATATCCAACAAGGTGCATTTCCACTCATTGAACAAATGACCTATTTAACTACCAACATTACAACTTGAGTGCGTTTATCAACAAAACCATGTGATTTGAAATGGAAGCTATTGTGTTGAGAATTCATTCATAGATAGAAGTTGAGTTTTTTCCTTCATTTCATTCTTCCTTAGAAACTAAATATTGATTGTATAGTTTGTATAAATTGTGGATAATGTTTCCTTCTATTCCTTGGGATCACTTGAGTGGAAGTTGGTACTGTGAGCTGGTTGGAAATTGGATAAATGATTTGGTAGAGATATGAGTGGTATTTTGTGCCACTAAATCTGAACCTAAATTATTTAATTAGTATTATTCCCTTGACATTTTGGTAGTTATCGAGTCTCAATTTCCTAGGATGTATCTAAAGTTGAATGGGATTGGATTGGAGTAAATATGTTTCCTTTACCACCTTTTTTAAAACCCATATCCATGTCAATGATAAGAACAAGTGATGTTACTCTAAGTTGAGTGATTGTTCATATACATTTAATACGACAATCTAAGTACAATCCTACAAATATTTTTACATTACACATTGGATCTCAATGTCCACAACACTTAAAGGAATTGAAGGAGATTGGAAAATTTCTATAAGATAATGTAGGTACTTTCCTGTGTAAAGGTAAAGGTTGACATAATCCATGCAAAAGAGAATTCAGTTCCATCAAAATGAACCAATGGATATAGTAGATGGTGGTGTACTTAAATGTACATAAAGTCAATTGCTTTCATCATATTTGGGTTTATCTAGAAGGCCACTTCCTTGTAGTGGGGGGTCTGATTTTCTTTTAGTCAGGATCGTTGGGTCTTTTAAAGGAATATAATGATTACATAACAATTAGGGTACATGGTGTTTGACATATCATATATTTAGGAGTAGAAGGATGAAATATGTGAAGCTAATGACATTTCTTGGCATCCAAAGAAGGGTAATCTTGTAGGGGGAACACAATTATTGAATTGGTATAGGTGAGTGGAAAACTGATCACCTTCATAAACTCATCCGTAATGACCTAAACCATCTCCTAAAAAAACTTGTGCAGTGTAACAATTCTCATATTGGTACAGGTGAGTGGTTTACTTGAATGAAAATAAGTAATGAATGATTAGTCTAATCCATGATTGTGAGAAGCACCAAGACCTATGAGGATTTTGTAAACTGGATGTCATAATGTATAAAATATTATGAAAATGGAACATTGCATGCATTATAAAATAATGCCAGCTGAATGAATGAATTAAACTACATAGAATAAATGAAGAAAACCACAAGAATGCACACGAAAGGTAAATAACTAAAACAACATTAAAAAATAAAATTCATGAGTATAATTATGTAATTTTGAGTACAATTGATGTATCCTCTTACATAGGATTTGATCAGTTGCAATTCCTAATGCAAAGTCCCGAGAAATGGAAAAACCATGAAATGTTTGATTTATGATAAATAATTTAAGAAATCAACATGGATTTCATAATTCACAAGACTCTGTAATACATAATAATAAAGTGGAATACCTTATTGATATTCTCTTTCTTTTGAGAATAGTTTAATATTCTCTACTAAACAGGGCCAAAAATGTGAAGGTGGAAGCTCTTACTTCCCCCCCTCACATCTCTCTCAATTCCCCATACCCAATCCATGTACTTCAAAATAAATGAATTTATGTGCAAATATTTGCTTTTCATCATAAATAAACAATTATAATTCATTCATTAACATATAACATTCATTAATTCACTCGTTCATTGACCAGTATGCAAAAAATATTGCATGACATTATATTTTAAAAAATAAGTGGTTTTCATAATGTTTTTACAATCACTTCTTTTTTTGTTTCTTTTTCTTTTGACAAAATTAACAATCAAATGATCTTCTACAACTTCCTATATAGTTCTTATGTCATTTGCAGCTTGTCTTGATGTATGTTTGGTCATGTGCTCATGACGTCAACGCTATTTCAAGGGGTTGAGATTTGCTGCAAAAATTAAGAAATGTTAAATTGATATATATTTATTATTATTATTACAAGTATTTCTTAAAAAAAACATTAGAGAGGTGATATTTACATGATGGGGCCACATCATGTACTTCATCTTCTGTCTACCCTCATATAGTATAAGATGACCCTCTACATGCTCTGGAGTTGAAAAATGAAAAAATACAATTACTACACCATTTGTAATGCAATATTTTAAATTATAATCTATACTACCTTTTTTGTAGCACATGAATACATTCATTACCAGGATGCGAAGCTTGACCTTCATTGGGTTTTTCACCATCCTTGGAATAATGTGGATCGTTTCTTCCTTACTTAAAACATACTCAATATTTTATGGCCAAAATTTATAACCAATAGATTGCACAAGTAATTAATATTAAAAAAATTCGTTGATTTTATTTACCTGCGGGAAAGATCGATTACCAGAAGATCGTTTTTTCCCAGACAATCTTTTTTGATGTTCAACAATGGCTTCTAAGTCATGCAGGAATCCCAACTTCAATTCTTCATTCGTGGGAACTTCCTTGAATCGATTGGCCTGGAATTTTACGTAAGATCATGAATTTAGCTTTTATGGAAATAAAACCAAAATTATTTGCAATATATTAATTGGATGAAATATTTAAGTTTTTGATACTTACAAATTGTGCCATCGGATTCGAATAACCACTAGGACCAAGCTTTTGTTATCCAATTTTTTCTTTTCTTTCCTTTGTGGCCTTTGATGTGTCTGGTAGCCTATGCAAAGGTTGGAATCTGTTAGATGTTGCAAATTTTATCTAAAAATAAAGAGTAATAAACATATAATTACATTGTTGAAATTTTTTTATAGCTTCCTGTGCCTAGTGGTAGCGTTCCTTATTTTCTCAAAGCCCTCTCCTTTCCATCATCCACCAGGGCCTTCCACTCCCTTGCTAGAATCATTTGAGGGAATCCATACCTAGGGTTCCTTTATAGATGAACCCTATATTGGTCCCTTACAATCTCTATATGTTGTCCAACCTTCTTGAGGATCTCTGCTTGGTTTGAAGGTCTCACTGCCGAACAACCCAACTAAGCGATTAATGAGCTCATCTTTTAAATTTTTTCTTTGTTTATCCCACCTTGAGCAGATGGTAGCCCCAAAGACATCCAATGATAAATCATTTAGATGTTTTTAAAGAAAATCATTTCCTGCAAAACGATTATGTACTCATTAGTTGAAAAATATTGTTTTATAAGTAAATTTCAATCATATTATATACCAAGATTAAAACAATTTTTAAATACCTAGAATATTCTCTATCTTTATGGGAACGAGATATTTGTCCACAAAAATGTGGTTTGTAGTGATCCTATGCAAGTGACATGGGAAGATATAGGAAATGATATTTGGGCAATATCAATAATAGGCTATTCATCAACCTCATGTTCTACACGATCTGGTGTGTGTCATCCACTAGAGGTTGCACTCACATCTGGCCTCAGGGGTGTCGCAGGATGTATTTATGACTATTCATTTGATAATATTGGAACATGAGATGCAAGTGAGGTCATATGCTCATGTGACGATTCTCCACGATCATATCTAGTACTAGAACCCCCTTGACCACTAGTATGTGGACGCAAAAACTCATGTAAAAATAAACCTTATTTTAGTTCATGATCATATACGAAAGTAAATGATCGCGACTGAGCCTGACATGATGGTTAGAGAGATATCTTTACACACACATTCATGAGATTTTCTTTAGTGAATTTACCATTCTATTGCTGGATGGTTATTGAAGCTAGCGACTCAGAAGAAATGTTTTCAAGGCGAATAACCTACAGAGTGGAATCCTCGGTTAATCCAATGACTAAAAAGAGTTAGTAATCCTATATCTAGGGATGTCAACTTCTGAGTTGATAGTACTATGGAGGGATATATTATTGATATTACAGTTGATACTATAAGGTCATACAATAAAACATAAAGAGAGTTCTTTTAGGAACCTTGAGGCCTTTATTTGAAATCCCTAAAACTATGGATAAAGATGCTGGTATGTAAAAAAGGGATTCTGAGGATGAAGTCCGATAGATAAATACTTGTGTGTAGACACCCTGGGTAATGTTGCAAGAAATATTTGAGGAAAATGGACAATAATAAGCTGATATGTTTCCTATCGATAGAGAGATTGAGAAAGAAGGTGGAATCTTAAGGAGTGGAAGAATATCTTAGTCAGGAAAGAGAAGAAGGTTTGCGACAAGAAAAGGAAGTTGCAGTGCAACCAAAAGAAGGGACTACGATTTGACACCACATATTGATGGAGAATCCTGTGACGAAGAGGAGGAATATCAACTTATATATAAGGAAGAATATAGGAGGAACTAGATCTAGATCGAGACTACGACATACCCACAACCTCGCATACATCTCCAGAACCTAAGCTAAGATCTAAAAACACATCACCAAGTGGTTTTGTCGATCATATTAATAATAATAGTGGAAATAGTAGTTAAGAAATTCCTACAAGTGGAACTTTTAATTCAACAATACCACAAGTACACAGAATGGCGGAAGTGATATAAAGTTACCTATATTAAATGTGAATGGGTTGGAGGACCTTGAGAAGCATTAATTCCCATGAGAAGTTGTCTAGACAGTGCGATAGGTCCAATATGAGGCTATAAAAATAGAACAAATGATTACAACGTTTATAGGTTGTGCGCTTGCATGGTATATGAAATTCCCTGTGGTCCCAACAGGGATCCCTCAGAAGATGTTAGATCAAATCCGGATGAGATTGATAGAAGATTTCAAAAATCCTAAATATGAGTCGCAATTCATCACATAATTAAAATAGATCAAACAATTGCTGACTGAGTTTATTTAGGACTTCGACCAAATATTTAAAACACTAATAACTAAAGTGAGTTTTTAGATGTCAGACGTACATCATAAAGAATGGTTTATTGTGGCGATGATACCACATATATGTATTCCCTTGATCCAACAAAATATTATATCCCAGAGTGAAGCTCTTGAGCTTTCTATGAAGTTGGAGGCTTACTAGTTGGATAAACTGGTGCCAAAATAATGTAGATACAATCGTATATTTCCAATATCACTTTGCAAATACAAGATATCAAGAAAGGAAAATAAGTGCATGAGGAACTTTGGTGTACAAGATGCAGAACTGAAGGCCATCATAAATAATTGTGTCCAACATTCATGAATCATCTTGCATCAGGAGCACCAAATCCTATAAATTTACAAGGAATGCCGTGGTGTAGAATTTGTCATACTAGAGGACATCAATCGAAGGCCCTGATTGTATTTATAGAAGATAGTAAGTACACCACCCAAACTATATTGTAAGTTTTTCCTATTAGTGAGTCATGCTGAGAAATAATGCAGGGAATATTAATTTGCTGTAGGAGAAAAAAATTGACACATATTTGATGAAAAATGATGGAAAGATGCAAGCCGAGCGAGCTCAGGAATGATACCCTCAACCCAGGCGGGGTGGTATCTTTAGAGTTTGAGGATGAGGAGGAGGATTTAGTCGAGGAAGAGGCCAAGTCATTTTTTATAATTGCGTACATCCTGGATATTTTTCTAGAGATTTCACTAATCCTACATTGATGTGCTCATATTCTAAAGCATTGGACAACATTGCCAAAGAATCGCCACAGTTGATTGCTAAATGGAAGGCCAGAAACATGGGAAAATAGAACCCACCTCAAAATGCCAATCCAAACATTCATAAGATTTATGTTGAACCTCGAGAACCTAATATTGCCGTTGTAACAAGAGGAGGTGTTAGGACTGGAGGAGATCAAGAAGCACCATACAAACAACCAAGAGTTCGTCCGAAACCACAAAAGAAAGTGCCATTTGATGTCCAAAAAGAAAATGAAGTGTTCTTTGAGGCACACCATGAGTTCATCGATAGAAATCAAGCATCGACCTCTGCTTTTGTCCCAATATTGATTGAAGGACCAATCTTGGAAATGCCTCAAATATTTGAACATTTATTTCAAAGAAAACCTATCGAGAAGGTTAGTAATTTGAAAGATTTATTTAAAATTGGTTTAGAATTGATAAAAGATAAGGATGCATGGAAGAACTATCATATTTAGTTGAAGAACCTCAAACAAGTGTACGAACAAAAAATAGAGTTAACCACATTGGTAAAAGATTGAAAACTAGCTGCGAACTAAGAATGAATGCCCAGATAGGTGACTATGACATGGATTATATCATTCTAGATTTGGGATAAGATGTTAACATTCTCACCAGAAAAACATGGGAAAGTATGGAATATACGAGACTAGTATGGTGTCCTGTTAATCTAATATTAGACAACCAATCGAAGGTTCTACAGATTCTTCTACTAACACAGGATCCTGTCGAAATAGAAGGAATTCAAAACTATGTATATTTTGAGGTTATATATATTTTCGATGATATGAATACGCATCCCTCTCTTCTTGGGATTGAATGGGATATTGAAAATAAAACCATTATAAAAAATTTGAGGATGCAGAACTACGGGTGGTCGCTCCAATTAATCCTCTAGAATGCAATTGATATGTCGAGTAGGTAACTTATTGAAGGACAAGAAGGATATTTGGATCAAAATTATAATATTACTTTTGTGATGGATGACTATGTTAATTTGAGAGCCAATGAAAAACTCAGTTGGCGAAGTATTATTTCCTGCTCATTGGACTCAAGAGAAACTCTGGAGAACTGGCATAATTGGGTGCATGAAGTATCAATGCGGAAATGCACAAGAATCATGAAGTCTGTGTGATGGGTAGGAATTGAGTTATGTGATATACCTATCTATGAAGGTTTACCTAAATTGGAGTCCTTTCTTACAGAGTTTGAAGAAAATGCATCTGAACCTCAACACTTTTTAGTTTTGGATGTTGCATTGAAGGCTACACTTGCAAGATGGTGGGTTTCTCATAAGCTGTCTATTTTTGAATGGTATCAATGCCGAAGGTTGTTGGAAGTCCAATTTGGAGAAAAGGTGCTCTATACTTTTCAGAAATATACATGGTTGCCTAATCTTGTCGAGCATATTGAGCACTATCATGCGACATGGGAGACGTCACTATGTCATGAATGGGTTCATTAGTTAGTACACACCTTGTACATGATATTGATAAAATGGTATACGTCGGTTAATATGCGACGAGAAACAATTGAATGGGAAGAGAGAGATTCCAGTTTCACACATATATTTGGATTTGCTGATGATAATACAACAATTGATGCTTTTATACAAATAATCAAAACTAAGATATTTGAATACATTCCCATGTCGAGGTCAAATTTCCATCAGAGCAACGCCACTGTTCAACATTATATGGTGAGATACAATATAAAAGGTGAACTTGATGATGATGATCCACACGACATAAATATTCCTGAGTCTGATGGTACTCGAGCGATGGAGGGGTCAGGTGTATCAAGTGATAAGTTTTTGAATCCTCTTAAAGTAAAGAAAGTGAATATTGGTTCTCCAAAGAAACCCGAATTTGCTAAATTTGGATACTACTGGGATGATGAGACCATAGGGAATATTATTGACTTATTACATGAATTACAGGATCTATTCCCCACTAAATTTTCATAAATGAAGGAAATTGTTGGTGATATCAAAGAAATGAAGATACCCCTAAATCCCGATGCCAAACCTATGAAAGAATGACCATATAGACTCAATCCAAGATATAAAGAAAAAGTCAAGATATAGTTAGACATAATACTAGATGTTGACATTATAAAACCTGTCAAGGAATCTGAATGGATTATCCCTATGGTGGCGAAAGAAAAGAAAAATAGTGAAGTCTGAATTTGTCTTGACCCAATGAAGCTAAATTATGTCTTCCTGCATAAACCATTTCCGAACCCATTTATAGATGAAGTGTTGGAAAGCATCAGAGGAAAAGAACTATATTCATTTACTGTTGGATTCTCTGGTTACCATTAGATAAGGATTGCAAAAAAATATTGGTAAAAAATGACCTTTGCGACAGAATGGGGATGATTATAGTACATGGTAATGCCCTTTGGTCTTAAGAATGCTCCTGCTATTTCTTCTAGAATAGTTGTAGTTGCTTTTAAAGGCTTCATCCATAAATTTATTGAAGTATACTTTGATGAATTGAAAATATAAGTGCTAGTAAAATATCACATTGAGAGATTCATAATGATGCTCGACTGGTGTAGACAATTCCATATTTCTCTTAATATAAAGAAGTGCATTTTGTTCCCCTTTTGGCATCTTGCTGGGTCATGTGGTTTGTCGAGATCGAATAATGATGGACCCTGCCAAGATTGCGATTATTGTTGACCTACCACCACCCTCGACAATCAAACAATTGAGAACTACTTTGGTACATACTTTGTATTATAGAAAATTTATTAGAGGATATGCAAAAGTTAAAACTCCTATGGAAAAATTGTTGAATAAAGATATCAAGTTTCAATGGAATGAGAAATGTCAAGAGAGTCTGGATGTTCTTGAAAATAAGATGGTTACAACACCTATATTGGTATTTCCAGAATGGAAAAAATAATTTCATGTACATGTTGATGCGTCGTCTATTGTTCTTGGCGTTGTACTTTGTGCATCTAGGTGAGGGTTCTATTCATCACCCTATTGAATTTTCTATTATAAAACTGTCGATGACGGAAAAGAACTATACCACTATCAAAAGAGAAGGACTTGCTATGGTATATGCTCTCCAAAAGTTTCAACATTATTTGATGGGAGGATAGTTCAAGATTTATATAGATCATTTTGCATTGAAGTGTTTTGTCAATAATGTTGGTAATAACTCCCGATTTGATATTCTATTCACGACAAAAACATTAATTTATAGATTACAATGAGGCGGTTGAGAACCAGCCTTTTCACCTTCCCGGGAAACTATTCAAATTCTTATTTAATTATTTATTTACAATAATCCTGATGGATTATATTCTAACAATCCCCCTCTTAATCCGAAGGGGTGTTCGTAAGTCCGAGCATGTTTCTGAATCTTTCAAACTTTTCTCGTCCAAGCGCTTTGGTGAAGATGTCTGCAACTTGATCATTTGTGGAGCAATGTCGATGATGGACTATATTGGCCTCTACATGATGTCGAATCAAATGATACTTTGTGTTGATGTGTTTGGTTCGATCATGGAATCTAGGATTCTTTGCCAGCTTGATTGCAGAAGTATTGTCGACCAACAATGGAGTGGAGTTCTCTTGTTTTTCTTGGAAATCTTCAAGTATT
>LPNX010231426.1:39292-85688 GCA_001517045.1 Pseudotsuga menziesii | reverse complement strand
TCTGAAATTAGATTCATGGAATGGCAGCTTACTATGTTTCCCTAATATACATGCATCACATTTTTCCTTCTCTTTAGGAATGGTGGGCAAGCCAAATACACTATTCTTTTTCAACAAGCGAAGACTATTATAATTTAGATGACCAAAACTTGCATGCCACAATGAGCTAGATGACATATTAGCTTCTCCATGCTGAGAGAGGTAGGCATAGTTCTGAAATCTTGCGGATGAACCCTTGAGCTTCAGCAGCTTTCCATCTTCGTATCCAGTCATGATGACTTGGTTGTCAGAGGACTTTCTTATTTCAACGATTCCATCAAACATGTGGATGGAATGGCCTTGCTGTCGAATTTCCACCATGGACAGCAGGCTTCTCTGCAACTCAGGAAGATAGAGAACGTTCTTCAACAAGAAATCAGGGAATCCAGGCATCTTCAGTCGAATGGTGCCCATTCCCTTTGGTTTAATACTTGACTTATCTGCAAAGTACACTATGCCATCGATTGTTTCATTCAGTTCTTCAAAACAATCTTTTCTAAATGTCATGTGTGATGTTGCACCAATATCAAGCAGCCAACAATCTTTATAAGATGAAAGAGAAGTCATTTCATTAAATCCAAGATTACAATGTGCAACAATACAAGAATCAGAAAATTTACTAGCATCTTGGTCATCTGTCTTCTGGTTATGCTTGTCTTTGATTGAGTCCCATGAAGCCCAACACAGATCTGATGTGTGCCCAGTCTTTCCGAAACGCTTGCACTGCAAGTCTGATCTTTTGCTTCTGCCCCCTCTGCCTATGAAATTTCTTCTTCCTCGTCCTCTCTTGCTGCAATCTCCCTTGGAAGGGTCTTTGGTTTGGTCTTTTCCAGCTAGGGCAGCACGAATACTAGATGCCAAAGAGTGCATCTTTACAATTCTTTGTGTAATTTACAATAATAAACTTGATATGACAAAAAAAACAATAACCTTGCAGGTCTACAGTCTCTGCCAAGGTGTACAATGCAACTTCAGGTTTTAAAGAGATACAATAATAGTATCGCAGCTTCAAGTCGCAACAATTTCAGGGAGAAGAAATTCAATACAGGGTCTTCCAAAAGGCAGCAATGCAAATGGTGAAACCAGCAAACATGATAACAACTTTCAATATATACTCAGCTCCAAAACTCAGTGATATCAATCACCAGAGGAATTAGGGCACAACTTAGGGTTTCTGTGCACTTCCAAAAGTCACAGTCAATACATAAAAATATTATGCAGCTCTTCAATGCAGTATACAACTCGGCCTTTAATAGGTTTTCAGCAGTCTAGGTTTACAAAGCTCAAAACACCAGCAACATATAAAATTTTCCAAGCAGTATTATATATCAGTCAGCATATATCAGTCTGTCTTCAATTTTTATATCAATCAATAGAATAAAACTATAAGATTTAATTGTTCTTCCAAGGCAGCCTTCAAGTAGAAAGCAGCCTTCAAAATAGTCGCCAGACTTTCTTCAACGCAGCCACCAGTAAACAGTCTCCACGCTCAACGCAGTCACACCAATCCTACCTCATTTATCAATAGGCAGTCTCCAATAGTGATACAATAGTGCGCAGTCTTCATAAAAATCAGTCTAGGGTTTGTGCATTCCCCCAAAAAAACATCATCTCCAATACAAGATGCAGTACATGCTCAACATATATTAGTGAAAGCAAATCAGTCCACGCAGATATAAACTCAACACAGTATTATATAGCTAGCTCAAAAAGCAGCTGTCTCAAAAAAAATATATGAGTCACAATATATATCAATATATATCAGTCTTCAGACTCTCCACGCAGTTTATCAATGCATTCTTACAAACGCTGTCTTCAACGCAGTTCCTGCAAATATTTGCAGGTGGAGGCAACCACTTCGCGGCCTCTTCATTTCGTGCTGCTGCAATCACATAATAGATTGTTAAGGCATTCTGCGCGCAGGTCGTGTCCACTGGAAGCTCGCTTAACAGTTATACGTGAATTTGTTTCAAGTCTTTAAACAACATGGCCAAAGGAAAGAACAGGAAAAGATCGCGTGATGGCCAGCAAGCAAATGGTGGAACGAGTGTTTGGGTTGCCACCAGCCAAGAAAGATCTTGTCAAAAAGGTCAAAACTGGAATGAAGCTTTTCTTGTATGATTTCGACGCACACAGTCTCTGGCAGGGTATACAGGCTCATCAACGCAGTATATTATTCTACAGGCAGAACAATATAGTTTCTTCTCCACAGTATTACAGCTCGGGCTCTTCAGGCTCTTCTCCACGCAGCTTTACAATGCGGGTTCTTCACTCAGGATGAGAACTCACAGCTATCAACTTTTCCTTGAAGAGCTCTTTTCTTTCAGCGGTCTGGACCTCAAGCAAGATTGAAAGAAACGGCCTCACAATATTGAAATAAACGGCCTCACAAGTTACACAGTTACACAGTTACACGAGTTCAGTCTTCAACGCTGGTATTAGCTCAGTCTCCACGCAGGCTCCAATAGGTTCTGGCTCAGTCTTCAGTAGAGATTCCAAGCACAAACTTGCAATAGCGAGTCGAGTGACTCAGCCAATGAGCTTGAAAGATGACAGTAAAGTCACACAAGAGTGCCTTCACGCACTGGAATTAGGGTTTATGAACCGTCAATACAATAACCGTCAATACAATCCCTACAGACAAAAATATTTATTTGGAATACTCAGCCATGCCGTAGAATGGATTCAACACAGGACCAAATACACGTAGATTCTGCAAATCGAAACCAACTGTGATGAGTTTCGCTAGAACGGCCACAATAATCATAATTTTCAGCGACAAATACCCAAACCCTACGATGAACAGAAAAGAGAAACTCGGCAACCAAAATCTAGTGGGTCATCGTAATTTTTTTTCAGGAAGGATGGGGAGGCAAAACTATTATTGAACAGGAGGGAGCTCGAAACAGCGAAGCCGTACCATTTGGAAGACTCTCAATCAAATATGGAGGAGTCTCTAAAAAACTCAACGTGAAGGAATTGTAACGCATACAATGAATGTATGCAGGCTGGTAGGGAAATGCATGCGACTGGCAGACTGATGGAGCAGTCTGACAATGGACAGAAATGCAGCAGGAGTTATGGCAGACAACCCTGCTCTGATACCACTTGTTGGTAATAACTCCCGATTCGATATTCTATTCACGACTAAAACATTAATTTATAGATTACAATGAGGCGGTTGAGAACCAGCCTTTTCACCTTCCCGGGCAACTATTCAAATTCCTATTTAATTATTTATTTACAATAATCTTGACGGATTATATTCTAACAAATAAGATAGGATTTGGGGGGGGGGGGAGATCTGTCGTTGGATTCTCCTATTCCAAGAGTTTGACTTTGAGATTATTGTCAAACTGGGTCGACTAAATTCAGGACCATACCATCAATCGAGGTTAGAAAGTGGAGAAGAGGATGTTAATCTCGACGATAATCTTCCTAATGCACATTTGTTTGTAATTAAGATGATTGATGAACACTAAAGATATATTGTACATCTCTTAACTACCGGTTATGCACCATAAGGATTTAGTACAACACAAAATAAGCAATTAATTATAAAAGCTGCAAATTTCTAGCTGATAGCTAGGAAATTATATAAGATGGGACAACATTAAATGCTCCATCGCTATGATTTGGAACATGAGAGGCCTATGGTATTGAATGAAGCACATTCTAGTGTCGTAGGAGGCCACTATGCAAGAAAAGCGCCGGTGAGAAAGCTATTATAGGGAGGATTATGGTGGCCTACTATGCATGCATATGCTAGAGATTAGTATCGCATATGTGATGTTTATCGAAGAACTGGAAAACTGTCACAATAAGATGAGATGCTTTTGGTACGACAAGTGATTTTGTATCCATTTGATAAATGGGCGATTCTAAGAAGAAAATGAACAGGTGCACATTATGTAATCACTGCGAAAAAATACTTAACCAGATGAGATGAACCATCACCCGTAAAGGATTGTAATGCTGCCACTATGACAAGATTTTTATTTGACCATGTTGTGACCTGATTTGGATGTCCACAAATTTTGGTAATTAATTGATTGACAAATTAATTGAGTAATTTCATATTCAGTACCAAAAGATAATTCCATATCACCCACAAGCAAATGGTGTTGTCAAAGCATTCGATAAGATCTTGGAGAATGCATTGACAAAAATATGTAATGTTCAGAGGGATGATTGGGATTAGAAGATACCTGCGGTATTATGGGATTATTGTACAACCTGTAAAAATTTGATAGGACAAAATCCGATTAGATTAATTTATGGACAAGAAATTGTCATGTCATTAGAATATATTGTACCCAGTCTTAGGATAGCTGTGATTACTCAGATGACAAATTTTGGTGCCATAGAAGAAATATTGTCGCAGCTGGTATAGTTGGAAGAAGATCGGTTTGTCATAGGTTATCATTAGCATGTCAAGAAGGAGCGACAAAAATGTTGTCACGACCGTCACATTAAATTTAAGCAATTTCATATCGGATATCTTGTCGTCCTATATGAAAATATATTTTTGAAGCATATTGACAAGTTTTCAACACATTGGTTGGGACCATATGTTGTCATCCATATCACTAAAGGATATGCAGTCCAATTATAGAAGTTAGTTGGTACACCCTTCAAGCGGTTGGTAAATGGAAGTCGGATAAAGACTTATCAGGATAGACGCACTTCGGTCGATTGAAAAAAAACAAAGGTAAAAATTAAAAAAACACTTGCAAGTTTATTATTTTGTCGCAAATGTAGAATGCTATCACAAGAGAATTTATGTCGTAAGAAAATTGCTGTTGCACAATGAAATTTTTTTGCAAGTGATAGTTGGGTGCCAATTAATTCGAGGTAACAATATATTTCGGCATCATGCTTTTTGGTCACATATTCCATTAATGTACAATAACTACCTTCCTTTGTGACAAGTGAAGTGATGGTTTGATTGGCGGTTTTTATTGAAATGATTGGAAATATTCCTCCGCATGACTGAATTAGCCGCCACCTTCTCCATTTTTTCTAGACCCACGTAAGTGAACAACTTATTGCATGTGTAAAAATATTTCATCTCCATGCCAAAGTTGTTCATTCATTTGCAACCAACTGACTAACTTCTTGAGCCGAACTATCTGTCTACAAATACTTTAAGGACGAAGCCATCTAATTGTTATGGAAATATCTATGTCAAGAACTAGTATTGCTCATGCATCTGGAATGGATTTTTATTCCTCCATGCCTATTATTGAAGAGGATCCAGAAGTTACCTCACAAACGACACTGACCGATCCATCGAGAAAAAAATGGAATGGCCGCAAAACGACTCATCGATAAAGAACAAAATCTCCCCATGATGTCGAAGCATCGGGATTTAGGTCAGGAACCATGTTTCTTGGATATATTCCTACAAGGACAGATGATGCACCTCAAGTCACCATTAGTAAGAAGTCCAAGTATCCGTCGGTCTAGCCACCCGTTCCGAAACGGAGTCCATGTGACGATGAACATTCTACTGAATTCGAAAAATATGGGATTTGTATACCATGATTTGCAAAATTTCCCTGAACATTCCAAGTCATTGTACATGACCTCTATGCGAGAGAATAAATATTGACCTATTCACTTGGTCCCAATGGATTGGGCAAGAGGACTGGACAATTCAGGATAATTGTCACTGATGTACACGCCACATTCTGGTCACACTACAGAAGTAAATATTGGTGTCAAGCAATTATTTGTCTATTTCCATGGAGGATTCTATTGTGGGGGATATCTACCTTATGAATTGGGGTCCTAGGGTCGCCCACATACTAGGTTTTGGCTTGAAGACATAAATTATTACAACAACATATATGAGATAAATAGGGTGAATGGAATGTGTACCTTATTACTAACGGTCGATCCAAGATCTAGCCTTCTTCCTCAAATGCTCTTCAAGCTCCTATCCTTCTGTACCTACAAAAGAGATTGATGTTCCTGAACAGAAATCCTGATTGTTATATAAATAAATATGAAAATATTATAATTGCATATAAGAAAAAATAGAAATACATTTCATAATTCATAACAACAAGAAAATGTGCAAAGACAATATGGGAGAAATTCACTCTTTATTCAGATGTTGCAGGGAACATTACAACCATGTCTGAGACAATCCTCTCTCCTTACCAAGAAACCGAGTTCTCTTGCTCCTGTTTCCAATGTATTCCTCTAGCATAAAACTTGCTATTCCCACTTCCTTTCCTATCCTCTTCCCCTCCTCTCTATTTATACTTGCTGATGAGGAGAGGATACGAGGCATAGGATGGTTATGGGGGTTGGGGAAGTTATGATTTCGAACCCAACTTCCCCTATACTAATCATGTTTTGTTTTTTAAATTTTTTCTTAAGAAACTCATAGGTGCATAGATAGGAAAATCGTGAGTGACTCATGACTTCTATGAAGGAAACTCATGATTAAAACATTTCATAGTTGACTCGAGGGTTGTATATGAGCATACCCGTGAGTGAGACATGACTTGTCACAAGAAGAGTCGCGAGTGCAAGAAAAACTTCTTTATAAACATGGGAAAAGATAAAGGAAGTAATATGTATTAAGGATTCATTTCATATATAGTGTTTAGGCTACTTCAATCCAAAATTTCCTTTTGTGTACCGACACATTTTGTGTCAGTAGTTGGACTAAGAAGTGTCGTTTCATTGTATAACAGATTCCCCCATAATGTATGAGGTCATAGGGAAGCGATGGCTGAAATACATTACAAATATTTTATCATGGAGAGACCCAGTATCAAGGTCGCAAAGAAGTACCCGAAAGAGGAAAATCAAGGTCATTTACATAATCATTACTAAGGATGCCACGTTCAGTAATGTGGAATATTATCTCCTTGAAAAGATTCACTTACATCATGTAGTAGGGGCAATAAGGCCACGTATGTTTTACAATGGTGGATCAAAGACACATTAGTACAATGGTGAGTCTTCAATAGCCAGAAATAATGTCACAGAGCATAGCATGATCCTGCCTAACTTAGGTTATATAGGCTGTAACCCAAGGTATTTGTCCCAATCCATAGAAACCAGTATGAATCCTACCATGTGAATATATGAGTTCAATTCAAACATGGAAGGATGCCATCAGAGTGTTAGTTAGAGAGTTATACTAACAACCAATGTAGAGGAGCCCACTAATATGAGTAGTGGATCCTAAGATACTATTTTTGAAGACTCTATGTCTTCTTCTCTAGGAGGTACCGATCAGTAGCCATTGTGTGAGGAGGAAAGAACCAGATCCTTCAATAGGTCACAGGAGTAACTGGTAAACTGGATAAGGGAAGGTATACGTAAGATGATCTTAGAGATGAAAATTATAGGGATCAGGATAGACAGACATGGGAGTAAACATCCTTTAATAATTATCATGACACAAAGATGACCCAAGGTAGCTTTAGACTTTCAATTGGTACAATTATACTTATCTATCATGTAGGAGAGATAAAATATTCCCCATGTATTTTGTACAAGTGGAAGGGCAGTGAGCCAAAGTGATAGTTGAACTGAAAAATGAAAAACTGAAACATGAGTATCGGGAGGCTCAAACTAGTGATTTTTTTCAAGGATGACATGCTGTCAACAAAATTATAACCCAAAGAGTGAATTTCTTCCTTTCCTTTCTTGTTAAGTTTAAACGAGTCCAAGAAAGTCAACTCGAGTCTTTATTCATTTTTGACAAGCTTGAAGAAAAGATATAGAATAATGCTTGCTATGTCATTGATCCATGGATTTTACAAGCCCAAATTAGTAAATGCTCGTCGATGCTTTCATAGTTTTGAGAGTTTGAAAACTCCAAAGAAAACTCTAGGGGGTGCTTTTTCGTAAATTTAGTCTCCTGAGTCTGAAAAAGTATAAAACGATCCAAAGGAGAACTCTCTTAGCTTATGAATAACTAAGGTATACCTTTTTCATACTTATTCAACAAGTTCCTAAAAAGGGGTAAACTATCACCCAACTGACGCTCCTTCAAAAGAAAGCATGTAGCCTTAGTTTAATGAGTGTGAAGGGAGGCAAGATCAATCATAAAGTTCCATTTATTTATGAGAATGGAACTGACAAAAATAAACTCGATGCTTTGTTCTGAGGTTTAACGAGCATGACAGTGGCATAAAGAATACTGAGAATATTTTTCATGTTTAGGTCCATAGCACGAAAAAGATAAAAGTGAGATCGAATAGGTTCCTTTTCTGTAAGTCTAGTCCTCAACGCCCAAAAAAGAGATAAATCTATACCTGAAGATACTCTTCTGAATTCCGAAGTAGATAGATTTTTCCTTTTTTCATAAGTAATCCATAGGGTCCAGAAAAGGGTTAAAATTATACCATATGAATGATCCTTCAATTCCTTTAACAGGTCTGAAAGAATAAGCAACTCGAGTATCTAGTCAATTTTAAGGAGTAAGACCAGGGCTTGAAGATAAATCCATTGGGAAGGAGCCTTATACTTGAAGGTAGTTTAGTAAAAGATGCAAAATGAGGCTCATTTTGGTGTGAGAAAACAACTACAAAGGCTCCCACAACCTAGCACAAATGCGGCATGGGAACCAGGAATGACAAAAAGATGTTCTAACTAAGGTAACTCATGTGAGGTAGGCCCCAACCATGGAAGAACGACAATGTTTGAAAGGTAGGAAGTGGTTACACATTACAGTCCATGGATGAAAGAGAGATCCTAAAGTTCATCAGGGGATAAGGTATTAGTGTAAAACATGCAAAGGGGACCAAATCCTAGCCTAGATGCAAAGGAATCATGCTTCGATTCATCCATGACATGTAAAAACTTAGGTAAAAACAATTGATATTAGTTCATATGACAAAATAATTTCAAATATGCAAAAGTGGGTATTTTGTTTATACTATAAATAGTATAAATAGAGTCAAAGAACATAACATTTTTTTTTAACATATTTAGGAAAATTTACCTCTCAAATTCAAACAATCGGTGTGATCAATCCAATGGACGGATCTTCATTCCACAAATTGCAGGTAATTCATATCTCCCTCCTCTTCAATTTGATGCTTTTTATTATTAAAATTCATGCTTTATTTGAGTTTTTAGCATACCCTAAGGCACTTTGTAGTAATCGTGGGTAGCCCATTATAAAGCCACAATTTTGTGATATAATCACGGGTTCACTGTGAGAAACCCGCGAGTGGCTCACGCTGTCCTCACTGGAAAATCGCGGGTACTTTTGGAAAATCTAATGGTAAATTTGTTGATTGGATAGGTTAAAATGGTGCTAGAGTGGTGTGAAGGAGAGCATGAATATATGGAATGACTTGCTATGAGGGATCCCATGACATTACATGCTCTATGGAGGTGTGGATTTATTAAATTATACCGCACATTGAACATGAGAGTGCATGTTCGATTGCTAGAGGCATTGGTGCATTTATGGGACCACGATATTGGCATGTTTGACCTCCAAGGAGAAACCTTGGAGCTTACCACAGAAGATATATATTTCATCATGGGTTTGTATCATCGAGGGGCACCTGTGAACTTGGGTGGAAATGTTCGAGGGGGTGACCCTATTAGTGTAGAATATTACTTCAACACCTATTGTGTACCTGACACTCAGAAATCGGGGACCCAAATCCCGATATCACAGATCACTAGTTTCCCATTAAAAGTGTTGGTGAGAACTATTATTAGAGTGGTGGGGTCATCAACTTTGCACTTGGCTACAAAGACCCACATGCGCATAGCAGTGGATTGCCTATGGGGTGTGATGTATGACTGGTGTTCGGGATTAGTCCCGATCATGAAGAGGAAACTTTCCGACTGCAGGAAAGGGAAGAAATTTTTTTTTGGTTATGCGAGTATTCTAGTGGCATTCTTCTTCGAGAGGGTTCCTTCCCTGAGCCCCGCTATTACAATTCCACCCTCCCCTCCCTGCAAGCCTAGACTTACGCGGTGGGGAGATGTGTTTCTCCACCATGGTAGTGGTGAGGTCTAGGGTGGTTACGATGATGACTTTTATTCATGGTGGATCCAACAGGTTCCCACACTAGAGCAATTCCCATACATAGGCTTAGACTTCCGTGGCGATCCAAAGCTAGCTCTCCCTCCTAGAGAGGCATGGGTAAGTCTTTTACTTTTTGACTTATTTGATTTTTATGAAATCTAGTTCATAATGTTGTATATACATATGTATTCGAGTTTGATACGTATTTTAATGATATGCAAATATTGGACCTCACTGACCAGATGGACATCCAAGGACCTTTGTGCGACCGGTGGACAGTGCTGGAGATGAAGCTATCCTTCATATTATGGAGGGGAAGCTGTCCAGGCTGACCCATGATGTACCAACACTAAGGATGGAGATAATTTCGATGGTCATGTAGGAGCCTGTGGTAGGAGTACCACCATCCTAGTTACTCCTTCTCCGAAGGGTGATTCGGGCTGTTCTGTGTTATTGGGAGGTCGCAGAGGCAGCTGCAGCCGATGAGGCTGAGTAGAATCCATAGCTTTAGCACATGATGGATTTTTACCCTATTTTATAGTTTGGATGTACTTATTGAATGGATCTTCAGACCAAAACTTGATGTATATGGAAATATTTTATACACACACTGTTGGCAGGCGGTTTTGGGATATATTAGTTGCACAACATCGTCGATGCTCCACAATCTCAAAGACAACGCGCAAGTGGAAAAGGGCGTGCAAAGCAGAAATGAAATATTTTATGTATTTTTGTGTCATCTTTTGTAGTTTTGGACCACATTGTTAGGATTATAATCCTCCCTTGTCCAATTTGGTCAATTATGTCTAAATCAGGAGTCCTTTCAGTCTATTTTTAGACACTAGAACGATTGGGTCCACTTGGCCTAATTGGGGAAAATGTACCAGTTACTAAAGTGTGGGGAACACTAATTGAGGCCAAATACCACTGATTTCACTTGCATGCATTAGTTTAGGAGCCTCCTAGATCAATCCATACAAATTAGGATCCACTGGGAGTGCCGATACCAACCTCCATCAGTTGACTTCAGTTGGTGACTAGTCAAGCTTAGTTAGGAGTCAGTTACATTCATTTCTACTCCCTTACATTCAGTTATACTCAGTTAGCGCTAGGATTGCATGACTGCATGCAGGTGAGGCGTATCTACTCAACTACCTCAGTTAGTTAGACTAGTCAACGCTGAATTAGACACTTGAGTTTGGGTTTTGAGCTCCGATGAAATCCGATAATGATTTAGACAAGGTCAGTTAACCATTCAGTCAAGTAGAGTCCAATCAATTCGAATTTCCTCACATGGATTCGAATTACATGAGGCTATTTAGCCATTGTACTTCATTGTAATTAATTATCTAATTACTTTTGATTAATGAAAGCATTCACAGTTGCAAGTCATTTTTTCACTGTTTCATTCTTCAATTGCTGAGTAAATTGTATGATCTATCTTGTGAGTTGTGTGTTGGTCCATAGATCTATGTGCTCAATTTAATACACATTGTGCAGATGTTGGTCATTATTTTGTAGAATAAGTTAAGAGTTGGTTAGGAAGTTGTGTAAGTGGACCTATAAGTAGATGTAGAATTGCAAGTATGAATGATCTATATAGAGAGCATGATGTGAGCAATATTTTGTATCATCTTGTTTTGAAGAGCACTTGTTGATCTGTGAACTATTTTGGAGGATCTGTGATTTTGTACAAAAGTAATATGACAAGAAAAAAGTTGAGCTGAATTATTGTGTTTTTTTCTGTTTTCTGCAACTCAATTATGAATGCAATGTGAATCTGCGACATGGATCTGTAAATGATGCGATGTTTCCCTGCTTTAAATGATGTTATTATGTTGGATCTGTTTACACATCAATGTGTTTACTGCGGTTATGATTGAATGATGCGATCTATTGATGAATGATAATGAATGGTTATGTGAAAGCATCGGTTGAATGATCAGTTCTGTTGACATTGTGCTAAGTTGATAAGCTGACGCACATTGTCCTCTCTCATTCTGTGGAAACTTGGTTCCATTAGCTCTCCCTTGAACATATCAGGTGAGACTTCATCTGCTCTGTGGGTGTTTCTGGATGGGATAAAACTTGTTTGGTCTGGTACTCAGGGAGATCATGGTGGTTTGGGTGTTGACATAGTGGGAACCCCTGTCGACTGGTTTTGTTAGTTGAGTTTGTGTCAACAAATGGTTTAGTTGCCAGGACCTTGTTACGACTGAGGGGAGGACATGTTGTGGCATCTGACGAGACCGAAAATTCAAGTCTGGTTCAACCAGAATCTATGAGAATTTGTTGAGAAGGAAAATCAAAATCCTAAAATGACGATGGATAAGTGGCTGGAAAGGTACATGCATGACGGTCCACATGAGTATTGTTTCTTTGAATTCTTGATCATCTTGTACGAGTGGTTAACGTGATTCACCTATCATAAAACAAATTTCCAAGGAGGTGAGCCAACGTCCTGGACCCCCGAATTGATCTAGGAGTTGCAGGAAACCGACAACAAAGCATCATGGGATGTTGAAGTATGGATGGACAGTATCTTGGAAGGCTATATCACCAAGTTTGCGGTTGATACTACTAAGTCCTACAATGAAGCAAAAACGGAACTTTTCAACGAACCAAGAGGTAGGTTCTTATTGTCTTTACAATTGTCAATTAAGATGATTGTCTGTGAAAGAGGCATATTGAATATGCACCTCAAGTAGTAGAACTATGGTGTGTGGGGGATGTGGATACCGCACAGAAGGGGAGGATATGAATGGAATGATATGGGGTAAATGGGTGCAAGTTACAATGAGAATGTGAGGGAATTCGAGGAAGAAAGTGGTCTGACGAGAGGACAAGCAAGGTTTTGATAAGAGAAGAGGCAGAGGACATGGGAAGGTCCTGCTGCGATCGAAATGCAAGACCGCGAAGGAAGACCACACAGGATGAAGCTAACCTACAGTGACGACAAGGATGACCAGACCCAAACTAAACCCAGAGTAGAGGTTAGATCAACCACCATTAGCAACATATCCACACCTTCATGCACTACGTCGCAATCAGGAAGAAACACAAGTTCAACACCGACTTGTCTGACGTGCCATCAACACTCTAATAGTAGTAGTAGATCAATATCTGTAGAAATAAGGCCAAGAATGGCGGGCGGCGAGGTGAAGTTACCTTTGTTACATGGGAATGAGACTAAGGATCTAGAACAATACTGGTTCCTATGTGAGGCAGTATGATCTGTCAAACAAACTACGGATGATGATGTCAAGAAGGGCCAATTGGTGACAACCCTTCAGGGTCGCACATTGGATTGGTACATGAAATTTGTACAAGTTCCTACAAGGACTCTAACGAAGACATTGGTAGAATTCAAGAGAGGCCTTATTGAAGAATTCAGAAAACCAAAGTCTGAAGCGTAGTACATTACATAACTGAAGGAAATTAAGTAGTATCTCAATGAGGCTGTTTGATATTTTGATCAAATATTTAAGACATTAATGAAAAGAGTCAGTTTTGAGATGAGTGACATTCAACATAAGGAATGGTTCATTGCAGCGTTGCTAACTGATATCAGACTACAACTGATGCAACAAAATATTGTGACATAGAGCGAGGCTAGGGAGATCACCATGAAGTTGGAAGCTTCACCCGTTGGATAAAATGTAGTGGCTATGAACAAGATTTAGACGTAGTTGGAAAAATTGACGCTCCAGTTGCAATACATTAAGAAGGGAAAGGAACAATGCGAGGATCTCTTGTGCACTCGATGTCACGTAGACAAACATACCAAGGATACTTGCCCATATTTCTGAAACTACCTGTTGTTAGGGGCGCCAAACCCTTTGAGTTGTGGCAGTGTACCGTGGTGCTGTATTTGTCAAGTATATGGACATCAAAATGAGGAGTGTGGATATATGCAAAAGATAGTGACGAAGCTGACGAAATTATACTGCACATTTTGTCGATCTGTCGAGCATGAAGATAAATATTGTCACGCATATGACCTACTCCAGGAGAGAACATACGACTAGTATTATGTGAAGGGAGAGGATCATCGAGCGGTACAGCAGCCGCAACCATAGGTGGTGCAACCACCACCTCAACCTCAGTTTGTACTGTAGTAGCAACCGCAGATGTATTTTGTACCACAACAACCACAACAAGAGTTTCTGCCAAATCCGCAGTATAATCAGATGCAAATGGCTCTACAACAACCACAGTATGTTCAGTAAGCACAGTATTCTCAACAGTAGTCGAATCCCCCGCAACAATAATTTTCTCAATCGCAGTACCAACCACAAGGAGGATTCCGAGGAGGACGAGGAGGAGGCTTTGGTTGAGGAGGCATACGAGGTCACGGACCTGTCCAATGTTACAATTGTGGTGTATTGTGGCATTATTAGAGATATTGTACACAATTGCAGTGTACGTGTATGCATTGTACCATGATTCATCACACTATTGAGAATTGGCCACAACTGATCGCAAGGTGGGAGGTCGAAAATGTTCCACAGTTACAGAATCATAATCAGTTGTAGAACCAGAATCAAGGGAAGAACCATAACCAATTGCAGAATCAAAACCAGAACCAAATTCCAATTCAGAACCATAATACAAATCAGAACATGAGTCAACCTGTTAATCTACCATTAAACCAAAATCAAGGACTGACGGTTGCGACGATCTCAGCAGAATATAGGACGCAGGATGTTGATGTTGCCATCGTCACTCGCGGAGGTGTGACAACTAGAGAAGATATTCCAATTCCACAAGTTTGGCTGGATGGGAATAAGAAAGTACAGTTTGACATCGATGCTGAGAAAGACAGTTTTTGAAGCGTGTGATGTGATTAGAAGGAATCCTGGTAAGTTACCTCTTTATGAAATTCCCACTGCTTTGGATTCCACTTTGGAGGCAGGGCCATCATGGCAGCATGGTACCTTGCAGCACTTCTTTGAGATTTACTTGTCGGTGTCAAGAGATCCCGACGCTCTTTCTGAGATTGAGAATTTGTTACATTGACCGGATAAGGGGTGGAAGGATTCCGTGGTGAATTATTTGCATAAGAAAAATACAGGGAAAGAAATGTGCATGAACATTCAGATTGGGGACTATGAGGTGGATTCAGTCATCATGGATCTAGGCTCAGATGTTAATATTATGACAAGATAGACATGGAAAAATATGGGGAGCCCAATGTTGATCTGGTCTCCTGTGCAGCTACAACTGGCTAACCAGGCCAGAGTAGCGCCGATTGGGCGAGTTCCACACCTTGATGTGGAAGTTGAAGGCATGAAGACCTATGCCAATTTTGACGTGATTGAAGTTGTTGATGGTGGATTCTCCTATCCCACATTGCTGGGGATTGGGTGGGAAAACGATAGTATGGAAGTGATCAATTTTAAGAAGCGTGTGATTACATTTGAGAATCAAGACATCAGAGTCATTGCTCCAATGGATACAAATGAAGGACGAAGGTATATTGAGTCAATGAAAGATGAATTTTCTGGAGGATGGGATTGTTCATATAAAATTTTAGAAGATTATGTCCATCCAACTGTTGATGGAGAACTTGGTTGGCGCAATGCTAGCTCTGCGTCTTCTGATCCTGATGACGCCTTAGAGAACTGCAAAACCACTTGCATGAAGTGTCTCTACAAAAGTCCGGCTTGATTACGTAGTCACTGTGTTGTGTCGTGACTAAGACCATTGAGTTACCAATTTATAAAGGATTTCCTGAGTTATCCGGGTTTCTTATTGAATTCAAAGACAAGGTATCAGAACCACAGTGGTTGCTGGCGTTGGAAGAAGTGCTGAAGGCCACTCGAACACGCTGGTGGGTGACCTATAAGAAGTCGATCATTGGATGGTCCTAGTGTCTAATATTAATGACAGTTCTCTTTGGAGATGCATAAGTGTACCATGATGGAAGGTACGATGGGATAAATAATCCTGGTGATCATCTGATTGAGTGTCAGACCTTGTGGGCATCACGACCAAAGGATGAGTGGGTCCATGCCTTTGTCCACACATTGAATGAAATTCCATGATCTTGGTATGTATCAACTGAGTTGCACAAAGAGATCACTACTTGGGAGGAGTTGACAGTTTGCTTCACTCACACCTTCAGTTTTGTGGATGCCGATCCAGATGTTCATAATGCGTTGCAGCTCATCCACGATGTTGTTCTGAAGGTAGCGCCGGTCGCATATCCAGTGGATCCGCATGTGCATTATCACATGTAGTCAATGATGGAATGTTATAACGTGACTGGAGGACCTGAGGATGATGATGGTATGCGGAATATCAATATTACGGAAACAGAAGGAAGTCGGGATGTCGCAGCACCAGATGTATCGACGGATCCAATGAATCAACCATTAAAGATCAGAAAGGTCAACATTGGGATTGAGGAGAACGCAAAGTTTGCAAATGTCTGTGATTACTGGGATGAAGAAATGATGGCTAATATCACATACTTGTTGCATGAATTCCAAGAGTTTTTCCCAACGAAGTTTTTTAAAATGAAAGGGATACTGGGAGATATAGGGGAGATGAAGATTCCCTTGAAGCCAGATGCGAAACCAGTAAGGCAATGATCGTATTGCCTAAATCCACGATAAAAGGAGAGAGTAAAAGCTCAGCTTGATAGGATGCTGGATGCTGGAATAATTGATCTGGTTGAAGAATCAGAATGGATTAGTCCCATGGTGGTCCAAGATAAGAAAATATGTGAGGTTCGGATTTGTGTCGACTTAAGAAAATTGAATGATGCGTGTATGCATGATCCATTTTCGACACCATTTACTGATGAAGTTCTAGAAGGAGTAGGTGGTCTGGAGATGTATTCATTCACGGATGGGTTTTCTGGCTATCACCAGATCATGATCGCAAAAGAGGATCGCCGCAAAACAACATTTGTTACTGAATGGGGCCATTTTCAGTACACTATGATGCCTTTTGGGTTGAAAAATGCGTTTGCGATATTTTCCCAGGTTGTTGTCGTTGCATTCAAAGATTTTATTCATAAGTTTTTGCAAGTTTATATGGATGACTGGACAGTTTATGGATTGATTAGAGACCATTTGGAAAACTTGCGACTAATGCTGGAAAGATGTCGACATCATCTGATCGTGTTGAACTCAAAGAAGTGTATTTTCTGCACACCTTTTGGGATGATGTTGGGTCACATCGTTTGCAAGAAAGGATTGTTGGTTGACCCTATTAATATTGTGTTGATTTTGAGCTTGCCACCGCCTACGAATGTGAAGATGCTTAGATAGAAATTGGGGCACACATGGTATTATCGCAAGTTCATACGAGGTTATTTTGCGATCACAACACCAATGGAAAAGTTGCTGAAGAAGGATGTTTTATTTCTATGGAGTTAAGAGTGTCAAGATAGTTTAGATACGCCGAAGGCCATGATGTATTTGCACCAATACCACTATTTCTTGATTGGAACAAGGAGTTCCATGTTCACATAAATGCATTATCCGTTGGGCTGGGAGTGGTGCTCACACAACCAAGAGAAAGAGATCTAGATCACCCGATTGCTTTCGCTATTCAGAAGCTGTTGTCTACAGAGAAAAACTATACGACCACAGAAAGGGAAGGTATGGAGATGGTATATGCACTACATAAGTTTAAGCATTACCTATTGGGTGGTCATTTCAAGATGTTTATAGACCATTCTAATTTGAAGTACTTGGTCAATAAGCCCATTTTTTTTTTTGGGGGGGGGCGATATGCTATTGGCTACTTCTCTTTCAGGAGTTTGATTTTGAGATAATTGTGAAGTGGGGTCGCTTGAATGCTGGCCCTGATCATTTATCCCGCATTGAGACAGGCGAAGAACCAACAAATATTGATGATGGATTTACAGATGTGGAGTTGTTAAGAATCAACATGGTTGATAGTTACTATGATCAAATAATTAAGTTTTTGGCGATGGGAATCACACCAGAGGACCTCAAATTAAAAGGAGCAGTTGGTGGTTAAGGCCTCGGATTTCCAGTTAATCACTGTACAACTATATAAACCAGGACCAGATGAGATTTTGCGGCAATGTGTCCTACCACATGAACAAGGGCATATTTTGGTAGAGACCCATGCAGGAGCTGCCGGTGGACATTATGGAGGATGAGATACTGCAAGGAAGGTGCTTCATGCAGGGCTCTGGTGGCCCACCCTTCATGCTGATGCGACTGATTATGCACGAACCCTCAGATGTCTATCAATGAACTGGAAATCCATCAAGGAGGGATGATATGCTGCTATTACCTCATGTTACATTGTAGCCATTTGATAAATGGGTGGTGAACTTTGTGGGACCAATAAACCCACCTGGAAAGCGAAATGGTGCGCGTTATATCATTACAACGACAGACTATTTGACAAGATGGGCAGAGTCAGCATCGGTCGTGGATTGCACCGCTACGACAGTAGCAGGGTTCTTATTTGAAAACATTGTGATGTGGTTTGGATTTCCAAGGATATTGATGAGTGACCAGGATAGTCACTACATCAATCACACAGTCAGTGCATTGACAGAGGAGCTTCAGATACATCACAAGAAGAGTACCCCGTATCATTCTCAAGCAAATGGGATAGGGGAGGCATTCACTAAAGTATTGGAGCATGTGCTTACAAAGGTATGTAACGCAAACTGCGATGACTGGGATTTGAAGATTCCAACAGACTTGTGGGCATATCGCACCATTTGTAAAATATTGATGGGGCATACACCATCCAAATTGGTGTATGGGAAAGAAGCAGTCATGCCTATGGAGTACATTGTTCCGAGTCTGCGCATTCCAGCAGTGGCGAACATGGATGATGAAGCATCATTGGAAGAATGATTAGACCAATTAGTTCATCTTTAGGAAGACCGCTTTGTTGCAGGCTTTCACCAGTGTGTCCTGAATGATCGTTATAAGGCTTGGCATGACCACCATATAAAGAACAAACAGTTTCAACAAGGTGACTTAGTGCTGTTATATGACAACAAGTTCATGAAGCATCCATGTAAGTTACACATGCATTGGTTAGGTCTATATCTTGTTAATTCCATTACTTCAAGAGGTGCAGTTCAACTGCAGCAGTTAGATGGTGCGATGATACCAAAGCTAGTGAATGGTAGGAGGTTGAAGCCTTATAGGATTGGCCCAGAACAACGCGATGCTTGAGGCACTGCGCAATGAAAAAAAAAGGATGGCGCACTAAGGGGAAGTGGATGTGCAAGTAGGAGAGTCAGTAAGCACAGTTAGGAAGGTCTATCACAACAGCCACAGGGTTGCACATAATTAAATCAGCAATAAATGTAGACAATTAAAGCAGTTAACTGACGACGCTTGTTGAAGCGACACATATTGATGGTGGATCCGACCTTTGGATTGGTAGGATCGACGACAGATTCAGGTAGTTAATGCATGATTTGGTCATGATGAGGTAAAGTGGATCACGTTGATTTGGTAATGATGGGTATGGATCGACTTGATGCTTTCTTGATGGGTATGGATCGAGGGCGTTCTATGAAGAATGACCCGACTATTTATTAATTTGGTATTTAAAACTTTATATGGACATGTAATTGAGGGCATCTGGTTTTGGATGACCCGGACCTGGGTAAAACGATTAGCTACTGAAGAGATATGAACTAAACAAAATTGTTTGACTTATGGATTATATGATGAATGAGTTATGCTTTGGTTAATTATGAATACAATTATATGATGATTTTAATGATGAATGAATGAGGAATTATGCAAAGTTACCAAGCAAGAGTTAAATTCTATATTGTTGAATGATTGACAAATTTATTGTGTAGCATGTACTCTGATGGTTTGTCAAGTGTGACAGGAAAGACAAGTACATGAACAGAAAGAGAGCATCGACATGTAAATACTCTAAGGGAGTCAACGACTATGGTAGGTGATACCAAACTTGTTTGTAATATTATTAAAGTTTGATATGTTTTGATGCACGGGCATGCATGGACTCTGAATGAGTCGGGAAACCTCGACAATTGAGTTCAACGAGTAATTATGTTATGATTAAAATATTATTTTATGATATTTGATGCACAATGTGTTATATGTGCAAGTGATGGGAGACGATTGCCAATCGACCCACATCAAGTGACGGGGCTGAGAAATTATATGTGTAAGTCTAACAACGGGTGGCGCGATGAGATTTGAATAGAGTGAGGAAAACTCAAGCTCATCAGATGCGCATGCCATGAGGGTAGGCCGTGAGTTGGTCACTCACGAGGATTATACTGGGGGCACACAATAGGGATTCGACCCTATTCCCCAGGAACCACTTGACTCTTTGCAGGGTATGTGAACTGAGGTAACATTGGCTCAGTCGTCATAACCAGCTCCCCGCCTGTGGGAATTATCGGAAGGGCATTATGAGAGCATAACGCCTTGATAATTCTCGCCGCGACGAGAATGCGACGGTAATAAAACATCTAAATGAACTAAAGAGAAATAATAAAAATTGCTCTCAAAGAACCTAAACATATCCGAATTTGTTAAATGAAATAAATAAATAATAATAATTAAAATAATTAAATATAAATATACCTAATATAAATAATAATAATAAAAGAATAAATAAAATAATAATACTAATAATAATAAATAAAGCAATAATAATAAAAGAATAAATAAATAGATATCATAAGTAAATACATGAACCAAACTAAACTAAAAACTAATTAAAAGATAACCTAAGATAACAAAATAAGGTTGAGTGAATAAAATAAACAAATAAAACAATTAAGTAAAGAATCAAGAATCAATTAAACTAAAGTGATGCATGGATGCATTGTTATTAACGAAAGGGTTAATAAAAAGAGGAAAATGAGAAAGAGAAAGGGGCCTTTTTCTCTTCTAGTTTCCATAGTGTGAGCACAGATCGATTTTGTGACTTAGAGGCGACTGTGTAAGAGTGTGGTTGAATACAACTTTAGCGAGGTTGGGTGCCTCCCTGCAGTAGTATGGCGCTGTATTGTTGTTGCTAGCCACATATTGTCAGCCCCGTCGAGCTTGGGTGTCCCGCGGGAAGGAGAGTACCCGTCAGGGTATGGTAGGGAGGAAACCGGTGGGTTATCAAAGATTGGAAGTCCAAGGACTACAACAGCAACAGAGCGTGGACAAACAACCTCTGGCCTCGTCCTCAAACATCCACGACTAGCGATTTGCAGATATGACAAAATTATTTGAATTTGTTTAATGTCGTAGAACGGAAAATTTAGATGTACCACTATTTTTTTTTCCAGATCTAGTTTTATAAATAGGTATGCATGTTAGTTGTTTTGTTTGGACCCTGTAAAGTGTCGTTACACATGTTATTAGAGCGAGGTTCCACACTCGAACATGTATTCACTATGCTTATTAATGTTCGTGTTTGTATAAGGATTTAATTTTAAGCATTAGATATACGATGTTTATGCACTAGATTTGTGGTTTGGCATAATCTAGATCTGGGTAGAATCTGCCTTTAAAAAAAAACTATACTTATTGTTGTTGTTGCCCCGAGAGGCGCTCTACAGCCCAGTATGGGGGAGATCTTGTCACGTGATGTAACGTTACTAACATGTCAGCAAAAATAATAGTGAAAGTGAATATTATGGGGGAGATCTTGTCACGTGATGTAACGTTACTAACATGTCGGCAAAAAAAATAGTGAAAGTGAATATTATGGGAGATATCTTGTAATGTGATGTAACGTTACTAACATGTCGGCAAAAAATAATAGTGAAAGCGAATATTATGGGAGAGGTCTTGTAACGTGATGTAACTTTACTAACATGTATGAAAGTGAATATTATGGGAGAGATATTGTAACGTGATGTAACGTTACTAACATGTCGGCAAAAAATAATAGGGATAGTAGTAGTGAATATTATGGGAAAGATCTTGTAACCTGATGTTGAACTCCAATTTCGCAAGTTCTAAAAGTTTCTCGGTCTTCATATATGATTTCCTGAGAACAAGACAAAGTATGCATTCAAAATATATAGGACAGGAAATTACTAAAAACTAAAATACTGGATATCTCAGCAAAATAACAAGATCTTTAGTTAGTTTTTGTACATTCCAAAATTAGGATAATTCACACATTAATAAATTTATCTTATGTAGCTTATCTTATCCTGTAGCAAATTTGTATTTTCCCAGAGTTTTGAAGTTTTTTCCATTGATATACTTCATTTGAGAACAATGTAGCCCAAACAATGTAGCCCAAATTAACGGTTCCTGGAGAAAATCCCACAACCAGAATACAATCTTTGAAGCTTCTAAAATTTGGATTTTTAAAAATTCCAATCAGTTTTTTTTTAAATTGTGCCAAAATTTAGTTTACTTCAACCTAAATCATTAAAATCCTTTGCAGGGATTTCACCATCAATAAAATATCCATATGCATATGTCCACTTTAGAACACGCCTACATTCAACTATCTGTAACCATGCTTCAATAACAAACATCAGTCCTGAAACACGAGGTTGACCCAGTGTATCTCTTAACTTTTCAATCTGCACTGCCTACATTTACTGCAGATCTGACAGTGCCTTTACCCTAGATGATTCATTTGTCGCCCATCACTCATAATGATGGTTGTATCTCTTCAATGAATTTTTGGCCATCTCCCTTTCCCGTTCTGATCCATCAGTTTCTTTCTGTTGTGCATTTCCATATCGGTTGCAAAGACTGCGACCTACTCGATGCTCTGACCAAGCACCAAGGCATATCCAGCAGAATTCGAAAGTACATGGAGGCGTGCAAGGTATTTTACACAATTGGTGAGCTCTTTGATGAGCTTACGGCTCATCAAAGAGCAGATACAACACAACTTACTTATTAACTCAAATCTTTGTATTTGCCAATATCCAGTTCTTGCTTTCTGATTCTCTCTTCAAACTCCACTTTTCCACCGTCTGACAGTTTACTGGACGATGAGCTTCCCCACAACATTTCCAGCAGAAGTTATATGCACATTTGCACTTAACATCATAATAAGAATTTTTTTTAAAACCAATTAGGTTTCGAAAGCAGTTTGAGTTAATAAGTAAGCTGTGTTTGAGTTAGGTTTCGAATATAGCTGCACTCTCTAGATTTCAACTTCAGACTCCACAAAAGCTAAAAGGAAGCGACAGATTTGACAGATGAGGAAGAGTCAAGATCGGGATGGATAACAGAAGTGCCAAGATTAGGTATTTATATATTCAAATTACCAAGTGAAAATTATTAGTTTAGTAATTAGTCTCTGTTGAAGTTGTTAAAATCGTTGGAAAAAAGCAAAGGTTGGTGAAGTTGAAGTCGTTAGAAAAAGCTAAGGTTGGTGAAGCTGTTAGGCACTGATCTCCAGAAACATGAAGACACAGGCTTTGTATGTCGACGTATAACGCAGTTGAGAAACACGAGGTTGACCCAGTGTATCTCTTAACTTTTCAATCTGCACTGCCTGCATTTGCTGCAGATCTGACAGTGCCTTTACCCTAGACGATTCATTTGTCGCCCATCGCTCATAATAATGGTTGTATCTCTTCAATGAATTTTTGGCCATCTCCCTTTCCCGTTCTGATCCATCGGTTCCTTTCTGTTGTGCAGTTCCATATCGGTTGCAAAGACTGCGACCTACTCGATGCTCTGACCAAGCACCAAGGCATAGCCAGCAGAATTCGAAAGTACATGGAGGCATGCAAGGTATTTTACACAATTGGTGAGCTCTTTGATGAGCTTACTGCTCATCAAAGAGCAGATACAACACAGCTTACTTATTAACTCAAATATTTGTATTTGCCAATATCCAGTTCTTGCTTTCTGATTCTCTCTTCAAACTCCACTTTTCCACCGTCTGACAGTTTACTGGACGGTGAGCTTCCCCACAACATTTCCAGCAGAAGTTATATGCACATTTGCACTTAACATCATAATAATAATTTTTTTTAAACCAATTAGGTTTCGAGAACAGTTTGAGTTAATAAGTAAGCTGTGTTGTATCTGCTCTTTGATGAGCCGTAATCACGTCATGACTGCAGTTGATTTAATAAATAAGCATGTTGTCTCTGTTATTAAATGAGCTGTAATCCCATTTCTTGCACTTGCACCAGTCATGTCTCCAATGCCCATCATATTTTTTTTACAAAAATTACATTCTCACTCATAACAGAACAATTTAGCCCAGCACCATAAATATCCAGGTTCATGCAATTTCTTTCAAACATTTGAATTCAGGCTTGGAGTCCGCGAGGTCTGCATGTCTGTCAGTATGTCTAAGACTCTGATTGAGCTTCAACTTAGTAGCCGTTTTCTACATTTGGGAAGTTACTCCAATTGCTCCGCAGAATTGTTTTTAGGGCTTCGCTCCTCCCCATCACAGTCATCTCCTTGATGAGTCAATTGACAGAAACACCTATGAATTCACATATATTTGAATATATCAATTCCAAAAGCTTTACAATTATATGTGTAGTTTAATACTTTTAAAGTGTAATATATATATTTTCTTTCATATATATATATATATATGAAAGAAAAAGTAGACATTCAATGAATTCGGGGCGGCCTCCTTGAAATTGTAAAATACAAATTCCAGAGACCGGAGACAAATCCAGCTACCTGACTATTTGTGTTTTTAATAATATATTTATTAACTTTTGGAATTTTTTTAAAAGGAATGAAACTTGGGAAACAAATAATTTAAGGGGATTTTCACCAAAGTAATTACCCATCATACTCAAATCTTTGTTATGATTAGCAACATTCAATATGGACTCCTCAAATCTTTGTTATGATGAGCAACATTCAATATGGACTCCTCTCTTGCCACTGCGTTTACGACGTGTCACGTTGGTATCAGTGGTTAATATTTTACAGTCGCTATCATCTCAGAAAAACCATTTTCCTACTGTACAGACCATCAAATTATATCTAATTTATATCCCAAATTCAGATTCGCCCAGCTATGTTCAGGAATATTATATCTAATTTGATATTCCTTTCACTAAAATATATATTAGGTCCATAAGAATTTTGCCTTTTTCGATATATTAGTATTAAAATATATAGATATTGAAATATAAAATTTAATTAAATTTAAAGATATAAATGTAAATTATTATAAGCAACTAACAATTAATTTAGGGTGTATTTCATTGGTAACACGTTGATGTGCTTAGAGGTAGGTCATGGGACCAAATCCTCTTGATCAACATTTCCTTTATTTTCACCAAATACAATATTATTTAAGTTTATAAATATTTTCCTTACTATGAATCATTAGAAGTACCTGTGGTATAGTGGTAAGGTTGTTAGGATAATGGGCATGAGGTTGAAGGTTCAATCCTCTTAAATTACTTAATTTTAAAAAAATTTATTGAGTTTTAAATTTGCATAGAATTAAGTGTATGTTTTTTTTTTTAAAATATCATAGTTTTCACTGTATTGTGTTTTTGTGTAGCTATTATTACTTCAGCACATGAATTTCAGTGTAGATTTCATTGCTTAAAAAAGTTAGTGTATATATAATGATTGTCATTTTCTATATCGAGTCTGACCTAAAAATGGAAGATGCTATGAGACAAACAAGAGAGGGACAAAAAATACAAAACGCCGAACGTCAAGAAGCATATCAAGGAAGAAAATCTAACGAAATGACATCAGAAGAAGGAGAAGAACGAAATAAAGAACATACATCCCAACAAACAAAATATCGAATAAGAAAATTGGACGGATTGACAGCACAAGAACGAGAAGAACAAAAAAAACGAAACGCTGATCGTCAAAGAGCGTATCGACAGAGAAAGTCGAACCAATTGGAAGAAGCAAGAAATCAATTTGCAGAACAACAAAAAAATCAGAATGTCGAACGACAAAGACAAAATTCAACCAATATACCAGTGGAAGCAACTGTGAAAGATGCTCAATGTGTAACGATCAGAGAGCAAAGTGTTGATGGCATGGTCCAATTTCAAACTGTTCCAATTACTAATATGATCCCAAATGCAAATCGACAAAAAGAATATCGAAAAATAAAATTGACTGAATTGACAGCACAAGAACGAGAAGAACAAAGAAAACGAAATGCAATTGGAAGAAGAAAGAAAACAATTTATAGAACAACAAAAAAATCAGGATGTTGAACGGGAAATACAAAATTCAACCAACATACCAGTGGAACCTACTATTGAAGATGATGAACGTCTAATGGTCAGCGAGCAACACGTTGATGACTCTGGTCCAATTTCAAGCAGGTCCAATTACTAATATGATCCCAAATTCAGATCGACAAAAAGAATATCGAAAAAAAAAGTTGCATGAATTGACGGTACAAGAACGAGAAGAACAAAGAAAACGAAACGCTGATCGTCAAAGAGCGTATCGAGAGAGAAAGTCGAACCAATTGGAAGAAGCAAGAAATCAATTTGCAGAACAACAAAAAAATCAGAATGTCGAACGACAAAGACAAAATTCAACCAATATACCAGTGGAAGCAACTGTGGAAGATGCTCAACGTGTAACAATTAGAGAGCAAAGTGTTGATGGCATGGTCCAATCAAATCTAAAACTTACATTGAGATAATCCTCACAAATCTATCTGTATTTTCAACTTAACATATTCCTTACAAGGTTGATCAAACACCATTTTTGTGTCACCGCCCACGATTGAAACCAGCCTAGATCCAAATCCTAGGCTCTATCAAGCGCCGAAAGGGATCAAATCTCCCGAGGTGCAAACCTCTTCTCAGGTATTGCACTCAAGGAGGTTTGCACCTCGGGAGATTTGATCCCTCTCGGCGCTTGATAGAGCCTAGGATTTGGATCTAGGCTGGTTATAATTTAAATGTGAAGCATAGATTGTGGAGTATGTTAAATTAAAATTCTAATTTGTCTAGGTTCTAAATCTCAGCGACTTCATAATCCAACAATTTTTGGATCTAGACACCATTTGGGACGGTTAAGTTGTTAAAATTAAGTCCGTTCAATCAGACCGTAGCGTTACTGTGCATCAGGGATATCTGTTACTAACCGTAAATGTGTGTCTTGTTGCACACTGACTGCGTTTTAGGGCCAAAACTGTGTATCTCTGCGTGACTGTAAGATATTTCATTACCGATCTAGAGATAGATTCAGATACAAACCTGTAGCATATTTATTTATTAGCAATGTGATGCAGCTATAGCTCTATCTAAGTGTCCTATTAGAATGCCTATACTACATAAAGAGAAAGAGTAAAAGATGTGATATTAATGGGATGGTTGTTCTAAATTTGTCTCTTACAGTTTAATCAGTTGTAGTTGAAGGGACACATTGATATTTTAGAATTACATTTGCAAACATTTTTTTTTTTCCTTTCATTTTCCTGGAGTATATATTTTGGGGGCTGTTTCCACTGTTTCACTTTTATGTCTTTATTTCTCTTAACAACTCTGAGATGATTTCTAATAAGATTCATTGTTTTAAGAAATTGATATTGTAAATTACACTTGCGGAAACCTTAAATAGAATTTTAATTTTCTTTTATTAGCGGTCATTCCCAAAACGGAGTATACTTTAGTTGAATCGTAGGAGTAATATATGAAGATAATTAAATATTAATATATAAAAGGAAAATATTCATATAATATGATATATACTAAATCTAATAAAAAAGTAAGCATCTTAATATGTTGTATTTGAGAAAGAATATATTTATTATATATATATAACTTCTTTATCATGTTAAATACATAGGGACACTTTTATGAGGTTATTAAAAGGGTTAAGTGCATATTTTATTTGTTGAGAATTTTCTATATAAATGGGTGAGAACTAATATGAGAAGTCCATGTATATATTGAAACCTTTAAAGGAATTAATGAATGGTTATGAGAAGGCCTTACATTGGTTGTATTTATTGTTTGTTGCATAAATAAGATATTTATGCATAGTGGAAAAAAGAAGAAGAGATTAACAAATTGCTTGGTGATATTATTTATATGAGTGATAACATAAGTATATATTTGAATAATTTTTTAGCTATGGAAAAAGAGAGCACCATGAATTCATAGAAACACACATTAACACATATAAAGCTGTTGTAAATGCTTGGTAAGGATTATATATACATGGTTTTATTTCTATATAATGATGGCAAGGGGAGTGAAAAGGAAATATTAGACATGCTTATGATATATAAAGTTACATGGTGTCTTTAAAGAAATAGGAGGACATTGAAGTTTGTGTATAAACGAAGCACCATTAACTTAACCACGATGAGAAGGAGGAGAAGCGAGCCCTAATGATCAATTTAACGAAGGAATAAACTTGGTGATTTTTAGATGTCACCACGATAAATGCTTATACTTATTGAGACTTTGGCAAACTGTAGAGAGGGTGAAATGGATTCATAATTTAGAAAATGAGATATTTATGTAACTAGCATGATGAGATGAAAACAATGACATTGATTTTGCATCATGATGACACTATTAACAAATATGAGAAACTACAAACTTCGCTTAACCATGACATGGTAATGTGGAAACTATAAAATTGACAACGTACCGAAAGGGAATAAATTAAGGTGGATTTTGTAAGACGAATTAAAATGATAATAAGCATGATGGTTTGAATGCAATAATGCTAATCACCTGACATGGTAAGCCTTAACATAAAAGACGACTAGTCTTTGATTCGAGACTCAATGAAACTATAATTGCACATAGAATGTGACTTGGAAACCCTGTCGAAGGGGTCGTATGTAATGAGAATGATGAAATGAGGTAAGGATAGGATGAGCTCCTTTACCTACACATGATGTTACGAATTGTCCCAACCCACATTTTTTGATATCTGAAGGCCGATAACACCTCTATTTTTTTTCCCTAAGCCCCTGGTCGGAGGGACTGAATAAATTTCCCTAGTTTCATGGTTGGGTGACCCAAAAGCATGGCAGTAGATTTCCACATAGCGGACTGTGAAACCTGAATGGTCCCCAATCTAAATCTATTAGGGGAAATGAATTCACTGTTGTGTAACTTACCCTTGGTTTCCCCCCTTAGTCTACTCCCGTGCCTGCAAATTCCCCAACACAACTCCTTGAATTACCTAGTCTGAAGTTTCATTGAGTGTTTGTAATTTTTATTATTATCAGAGATGAGTAGGAAATTAAAATTAATAGGTTCGACTAAGTTTCTAAGTTTTGACATGTTGGAATCATATCTAAATTGAGAGTCAATTTTATTAATATCTATGGGTTTGGGAGAATCCTTGAAAGTGATAAGTAACTTATGCATTGATTGTTGACTACTTAATATACATTATTGATTTAGAAATTCAGAAATTGTAAACTACCAATCTATTGAGGATTGTATACCTTCTCACCTATGAATAAAGGATAGTCAAATAAAGTTGAATTCTTAGCTACCTTTGGATGTGCAAATGTTGATTGATTATTCATGTGATATATGTTGTAGTTTGGATGTATTACAAACCCTCATGAGTGATTAGAATCTAGATCATATTGGAAATTACTTAAGATATTACGGAATTTACATTATGTAAAATTTCTTTTGAATTAAAGAAAAGGTGTTGGAACCTTATTGCTTGTAACATAAAGTCAATGATGTATCATAACTAGTTCTTAGGGAATGAGTGATTGATGAGAATATAAAATAATAGGATAAAGACGTGAATGTGAAAAGAAAGTGAAACTAGCATTGAAGACAAAATAAGAATTAACTTCGAGATGAAGTTTCCTAAAGAGGGGGAGTGTGTAATGCCCTACTTAGAGATAGGAAAAGTAATTGAAATGAAATCTTTCTGTACAATAATTAGATGTGACGATTTGATACAAAAGTATAATGTTTAGTATCCTTGGGAAAATTGGCATGGTAGGACTCATGTATGAGGATCTAATATCAAGGATGATATAGTCCCACTAATGCAACCTAAGAGGACGTATTGGAAATATATAAACAGTATCTATACTTGTTCTAGAACTTCGAGACAAAGTTTCCCGAAGTGGGGGTGTATGTAACACCCTGTTTTTACCTTGAATTTTGAGATGATTATGACTATATTTTGAGGGCGTTCTATAAAGAATGACCCAACTATTTATTAATTTGGTATTTAAAACTTTATATGGACATGTAATTGAGGGCATCTGGTTTTGGATGACCCAGACTTGGGTAAAATGATTAGCTACTGAAGAGATATGAACCAAACAAAATTGTCTGACTTAAGGATTATATGATGAATGAGTTATGATTTGGTTAATTATGAATACGATTAAATGATGATTTCAATTATGAATGAATGAGGAATCATGCAAAGTTATCAAGCTAGATTTAAATTCTATATTGTTGAATGATTGACAAATTTATTGTGTAGCATGTACTATGATGGTTTGTCGAGTGTGATAGGAAAGGAAAGTACATGAACAGAAAGAGAGCATTAGTATGCAAAGACTCTAAGGGAGTCAATGACTATGACAGGTGATACCAAACTTGTTTGTAATATTATTAAAGTTTGATATGTTTTGATGCACGGGAATGCATGGAATCTAAATGAGCCGGGAAACCTCAACAATTGAGGTCAACGGATAATTATGTTATGATTAAAATCTTATTTTATGAGATTTGATGCATAGGGTGTTATATGTGCAGGTGATGGGAGATGATTGCCAATCGATCCACATCAAGTGACGGGGCTGAGAAACTATATGTGTAAGTCTAGCAACGAGCAACACAATGAGCTTTAAATAGAGTGAGGAAAACTCCAGCTCATCAGTTGCGCATGCTATGAGGGTAGGCCGTGAGTTGGTCACCCACGAGGATTATACTGGGGGGTGTACAATAGGGATTCGACCTTATTCTTCAGGAACCACCCGACACTTCGCAGGGTAGGCGAACTGAGGTAACATTGGATCAGTCGTCATAACCAACTCCTTGCATGTGGGAATTATCGGAAGGGCATGCTGGGAGCATAACACCTTGATAATTATGGCCGCGCCAAGAATCCAACGATAATAAAACACCTAAATGAACTAAAGAGAAATAATAAAAATTGGTCTTAAAGAACATAAACATATCTAGATTTGTTAAGTGAAATAAATAAATAATAATAATTAAAATAATTAAACATAAATAAACCTAATATAAATAATAATAATAAAAGAATAAATAAAATAATAATAATAAAGGAATAAATAAATAAATATCATAAGTAAATACATGATCTAAATAAACTAAACTAAACTAAAAACGAATTAAAAGATAACCTAAGATAACAAAATAAGGTTGAGTGAATAAAATAAACAAATAAAATAATTAAGTAAAGAATCAGTTAAACTAAAGTGATGCATCGATGCATTGTTATTAACGAAAGGGTTAATAAAAAGAGGAAAGGCAGGAAGAGAAAGAGGGCTTTTTCTCTTCCGGTTGCCATAGTGTGAGCACAGATCGATTTTGTGACTTAGAGGTGACTGCGTAAGGGTGTGGTTGAATACAATGTGAGCGAGGTTTGGAGCCTCCCAGCAGTAGTATGGCACTGTATTTCTGTTTCTAGCCACATATTTTCATCCCCGTCGATCTCGGGGGTCCCAGGGGAAGGAGAGTACCAGTTAGGGTATGGTAGGGAGGAAATCGATGGGTTATCAAAGATTGATAGTCCAACAACTACAATAGCACCGGAGCGAGGACAAACAACCTTCATCCTCATCCTCAAAGATCCACGACTAGTGATTTGCAGGTATGATAAAATTATTTGAATTTGTTTAATGTTGTAGACCAAAAAATTTAGATGTACCACAATTATTTTTTTTCAGATTTAGTTTTATGAATATGTATGCATGTTAGTGGTTTTGTTTGGACCCCGTGAAGGGCCATTACAATGAGTTTCTAAGTGAAGAGAGGGTACACGTCTGTTAAGCATTGTGGGGCACTTTTGCGGCATGCAAAGTGAACCTATCACGATGGAGATTTCAAGTGAACAAGACTCACCAATTAGACCAGTAACCACTATGGAGGAAATTGTAAGTATGCTGATAGGATCATCATCGGCATCGAAGAAGAAGAGGAAGGAAAAAAATCCTATTTCCTCGGTGCTGAAGAAGAGGCATACTAGAACATCTGCAAGGGAAGCATAGGAAGCTGCGTAGACGGGTCCATCAAGCTCCATAGTCGTGGATTTAGTAGCTTGTGTAGGGGTGTTTGTTGAGGATATCCCTAGGTATATACTGCCCTATCGGCTCGATGCGCAACCCAGGAAGCTTGACAAGAATCAAAAGTACCAAGTGAATATGCCAACGCTACCACATGGGATGGTATGCACTACAGATATCACACCTGCACTAATGCAGATGAAGTACGATGACCATGACTTGCTTGCATAGGAAGATGTTGCAAAAGACTCATATGTGTCGATGGTAGCAGTAGAAGGTGGCCCAGTAGAACATATTCCACAGGATTGGGCGAGCGAGCTAAACAAAGCAGTCTTATTGGGGCTGATTAACATGCTGCATTTTGGGCGGCTGAATGAGGCGAATGCCTGCATAAAGAAGATTTTGGCTTGTTTTCATGGAGGAACATTGTGGCTGGACACACCAGTTGAAATCACGGTGGATTTTATATCAGATAGCACGGGGTTGCCGAAGGATGGGCCAGACCCTTCATAGTATTTCAGAGGAAACGATAATGACAAGAAGCTTGCGGCGAGGTTGAAGAAGCGCTATGCGTTGGAGTGCGATCGACGGACTTATCACATTGATAGTGTTAATGACTAGGCGATGCGTATCAGCGCAAGGATTTTGGCCAACAAAGTGGTTAGGAAGAACCACCCCATACAATGTAACTCGGGGGTAATTGCATGCGTAGGGCAATGTGCAGAGGGGGTACAAATGAACTGGTCACTCTTTTTGATGAACCAATTAGTGGAGGATGCGGTGGAAGTACAGGCGGGAGAGCACCTGTTTACATATAGTTGGTTGTTGATTTTGATCGCACTTATGGCTTGGATGTAGCCAGTCGACTATCAATGCATGGACGTAGAAGTGGTGAAAGTGTGTAAGGGTGCATGTTACCAAAATATATGGTGGGTAAAATAACCTAAAAGAATGGAAGATTGTGTGATCCAATTTTGGGTCTATTGGGAAGCGCTGCAAGTGGTAGCTATGAAAGTTCCCCGATTATCTCAGGAAGCTGCAGTGAAATATCAATGGATTGCTCAGTTTTCAATAGGGCCACACACCATTCACGTCCAAGCACAGCATGACCCGGATAAGTAGTTGTTTCTGACCTTGTATAAGCTATTTGATGAGGGGTTCATAATGGTTGCTGACGATTGGAACGCTGCATGGAGGTAACCCATCAGTTTGGAGGAAGTATCAACATGACCCCCATCGGCTGCACCTGTTGATCCCATGCATAAAGATGACTAGTAGAGTCACCACAATTATGATACAGATTCAACAGAGACACCCACTGACCCAGATGTAAAGCGAGCATTTGATGAGTCTAGAACAAATAAGTGGTATCAATAGGGAGTGACCAATAGCATCGCGCCAGGGATGGAAGTGCAATTGAATCGGATTGTCAAGGTGGTTACTGATGCAATAGATGCGAAAACAAAGGAAATGAAGAAATCCATGCTAGAGGGATTTGCGGAGGTGAGAACCACACTTGATTCTTGATATGATGTTGTTTTGAAGAGAGCGCCAGAAGGAGCGACGATGCAGGACTTTGGTTCAATCAACACTGGGACGCAAGTGCAAAATGTTCAGATTCCCCTTACTATGATTGAGACTGACAACGAGGACTTGAACACCTCCATGCAATAGTTACAAGACCTGTCATTCGACATTAACGTGTTGTCCACGCAGATGTTGGTGCACATGCAAACAGTCACCAACCAGGAGTTGGAAGATAGAGAGAAAAACATCAACGGTCAATTTTTATGATCGTAGTAGAAGGAAGTAGAAGCACCAAAAGAGCTTGAAGAATTGAAGAAGGCACAAGAGGAGTTGACGGCGAAGGGCGTCACGGAGATCACATAGCTGAAAAAGGAGCAAGACCAGCTAGTAGTCGAGAAGGATCAACTCTGGGATCATAGTACATGGTTGCAAGAGGCTGTTTCATAGGCCTGTCAGTATGCCTACGAGAACACTGCAGAACTAGATGCAGTAGAACAAGCAAAACAGCTTGGAGCAGTCATCGTAAAGTTGCAGTGAGACAATGCAGATCTGAATGCTATAGTGCATTTATACACACCACCCGAACAACTTGCTGAAAGGAAGAGCACCATAGAGGATGTAGTGACACAACTAGAAGAGATGAAGCAAGCAGCGAAAAAGGTCATTGATGCAACGATGCAATTTTGGGGTAGTGTCATCCAAGATGAGTCGTTAGCGCAACTGACCAAGTAGTTGTAGGAGGTAGAGGGGTAGTTGGAAACACTAAAGACAACATTGAGAACAATGCCACCAGTCATTCAGATTACAAAGTCTGAAGAGATGAAGGAGCTGCAGTAGCATGTTGGAAAGGCTTAGGAGCGATAGTGTAAGCGCACTAAACAATTAGACGAGTTTCAAGATATTGGAGCGCAAATTTCTATTAACATAGTTGCTGCGCTAACAGCTCCGTAGGAAGGAAAGAAGGAGGTTGCTGAGAAGATAGTGGAGCACCCATTGACGCATGATTTGACAGGATGTCAGGAGATCACTGAAAATGTTAGGACGCAAGTCAAGGAGATCAGTCAACAGTATGAAGACTTCAAGATGAAGATCACCGAGTACACTATGTCCAGTTGATGTGGCTTGAGGGCAAGCCACAATATTGTGTTGGGGGATTGTTTGCAGGCAGATTTGGGATACAATAGTTACACAACATCGTGGATGCTTTGCAATCTCAAAGACACTGCGTAAGTGGAAAAGGGCGTGCAAAGAGGAAATGGAATATTTTATGTATTTTTGTGTCATCTTTTGTATTTTTGGACCACATTGTGCGGATGTTGGTCATTATTTTTTAGAATCAGTTAAGAGTTGGTGAGGAAGTTGTCTAAGTGGACCTTGAATGTAAAGGCACAAGCCTATAAGTAGATGTAGAATTGCAAGTATGAATTAGCTATCTAGAGAGTATGATGTGAGCAATATTCTGGATCATGTTGTTTTGGACAGCACTTGTTGATAGGTGAACTATTTTGGAGAATATGTGATTTTGTGCAAAAGTAATATGACAAGACAAAAGTTGAGCTGAATCATTGTGTTCTTTTCTATTTTCCTTTTTTATTGTTTTTTGCGACTTAATTATGAATGCAATGTGAATCTGCGACATGGATTTGTAAATGATGTGATGTTTCCTTTCTTTAAACGATGTTATTATGTTGGATCTTTTTACACATCAATGTGTTTACTGTGGTTATGATTGAATGATGTGATATGTTGAAGAACGATAATGAATGGTTTTGTGAATCCATAAGTTGAATGATTAGATCTGATGACATTGTGCTAAGTTGATAAGTTGATGCATATTGTCCTCTCTCATTATGCGGAAACTTGGTTCCGTTAGATCTCCCTCGAACATATTGGGTGAGACTTCATCCGCTCTGCGGGTGTTTCCAGATGGGATAAAACCTTTTTGGGTCGATGCTCAAGGAGATTGCAGTGGTTTGGGTGTTGATAGAGTGGGAACCCATGTTGATTGTTTTTTTTGGATAAGTTTGTGTTAACACACACACACATATTTCGGTTATTTACATGTGTCTCTAATGTATCTGTGTGTTTATTTTTACAAAGTGTGTGACAAATGTCAATCAAATATGTAGTTCACAAATGCATCAATAATAGTATTTTGATTCCTTGAAATGTGTTGATATACAATGTGTTCAAAATTTCTTTCAAGTAACCTAAATCTTAAAAACTGACGTAAAAGAGTAGGGTGTCCCACTTGGTATACTGCATTGAGTTGAGAGACCACTGACTGGGAGTCAAGTCTGACTTCCAGAAAGGTGATACCATGCGAAATAGCATCCCAAAGAAGCTCAATGACAACACTGTACTCAGCTACATTGTTAGTTGCAGGACCCAAGCAAGCACCTCCTGAGGAAACTAGTTTTCCTATGGGTGTATACATGACCCAATTAGCTGAAGCTAGATTGCAAGTGTGATAGCTGGCTCCATCAGTGAATCCTATGAACCACTTAAAGAAAAATGAAACAACACTAGAATATATAATAAACACGAACCACAAATGACCATTTACATAATTATACAATAATAATAAAAGAAAAAAATAATTCCTAGGCATAATACCTTTTCAGGTAGATCCCATTTCGGGGCTCTGGCAGCTTATTACCATCATAATTGATTAACTTGTACACCTCCTTCTTGAAAAAATTTGACACAACGTATGGGCTGAGCCACATAGATTTAAAATTGCTTGCCTCAGGCGCTCCTTATCCTGGTCCCAGACCAAGACAAGCTCTCCCTCAGAGAAAACCCTAGGCTTTACAACTTTGTCGTATTGGTTTTTCACCTGGTTTTTGCATGCTTTGTTTACTGTGAGTGAATATCTATGCTGCTCATATATATGTTCTAAGTGTAGCAAAATTTCTTCAATCTCAGTAGTGTCGGGAAGTACATGAATGGAAATTTTCAAGGATGACATCTCACATTCAACTTGCGTGACTGATTCCATCCCGTGAACAAGATGGAAGGGTGAAAACCTTGGTTCAGTATGCCCAAAGTGACGGATACAACATGATGTGTCAGTTTGAACTAATAGAATTAATTGTTCGCTTGAGAATGGTTTTCAAAGTTTTATTGACTACTTCTACTTGTCCATTCTCTTGTGGGTGAAAGGAAGACAAGTGGTCTTGCCTAAAACCAAGCATAGTGGTCAATCCTGTCATCATCATGTTCTGGAAGAGACCGCCATGGTCAATGACAATATGCTTCTGAATACCGAACCTAGCAATGATCTGATTGGTTACGAAATACACCACTGTCTCACCATAAACTTTAAAGGTAGACATTGCCTCTTTCCACTTTGTGAAGTAGTCAACAATGACAATGATATACTTTTGTGCTCGAGTAGACACTGGGTTGCACGCCATGAAATCAACCGCCCACTTGGTGAAGGGACCTGCCGTGATGATGGGGAAAATAGGAGCAAGATGTGACTGCATATTTTTGGTGTAAAGCTGACACGGACGACAATGTTTCACTGCTTCCACACAATCTTTGAATATGGTGGGACAAAATTAAATGACACAAAATATATTTTAGGCTATTTCTAACCCAGAAAAATAACCCCCACACACTCCACCGTGAAAATCATTTAGGACAATATCAACCTCCTCATGGGTGAGGCATCGACGCAAGATGGAATCTACTCCTCTTCTATATAAAGTATCACCGATTATGAGGTAGTTTTTTGCATTTACTCTTATCTTACGTCGTTCTTCCCATGAGAAGGTCGCATGGCATTTCAAAGTTTGGAGATATACTAGGATATCCCTGTACCAAGGATCAGATGTTGAAATCAAGAAAATGTACTCATCCAGAAATGGTTCATCCTCTATCACTATGCTTTCTTCAATCGAGAATTTTGAAATCAATTCTGTGAATACTAGGGACTTCTGAGATTTGGCAGACTGAAAATCGAGGTCAAACTCTTGGAATTCTAAAATCAATTCTATGAATACTAGGGACTTCTATTATAAGATGGTAGCTAAGAAATAAGCAAATGAAATAATGGAGCATAATTGAAAACTCATAAATTCATATGGTTGGGTATGGGCATGGTTTACTTGACCCATAAATCATTTTACTCATGGGAATACATTTTCCATCATCCCCATCTCATTGTTGAACAACCAAAATGTAGTTTTGAGGATGTTATTCATTCCTAGTTGTGGAAAAACCAGAAATTGTAACCAGAAATTAAGTTGCATTTTAGAGAGTCTAGACTGTCTAGAAATTCATGTGGATGGTGAAGTCCAATGGTGAATCCATAGATATAAACCATGTGGAAAGTTTGAGAGTTCCAAAGTGCCAAAAATACATAGAAAGACATATATTTGGAATCCTAAAAGTGGAATTTTGTGATTGACAGACATGTGACCAGGATTTGGAAAAATATAAGATTGGATTGAAGCGAGAATGAGATCAGAGGTCGGAGTTGCTGGATAAACCCTATGAAGGAAAGAATATCTAGAGGTTTAGACACTTGGAACTTTTTATGCCCAACCTAAATATCAATGGAGTGAAGTAATTCTCAAGGGATTATGTAGAAAAGAAGGGGACCTTCCTTTTGTTGGGTGTGGTAGATATTGTGGGTGTCAAGGCTATCTGAAGCCAAATTGAGATTAGTATAGCCATGTGGTTGAGATCATTGGATTATTTATATCCTTCCATGCTTCATTACATTCTTGAAAAACCCAACTGTGTGTTGTCTTAGCATGAGTATTTGTCCTTACGGTTATGAGTGAGCCTGATTAGTTCCTCCTTAGTGGACACATAGCCCAACTCAGGGGTGGTCTCTTAGGTGAAATAATATAGGTTGGATAGAGGCCTACGGTTGGGTGGAACGTTGCACTTCTATAGCCAGTTTATTGGATACTTCCAATTGAAAGATAAGTGTTCATTGTTGTCTCTAATTATTTCAATTTTATGTATTATGAATGAATGTTTGTAAATTTCAGATTGAATAAATTGCTCTAGTTTAAATATTAGATTGAATGCATGTGAATAACCTGAAAATGAGTGTACTTGTGTGCATTCATTTGTTGTTATGCTTGTGAGAACATGTTGGTATATGCATGTTGTGTGTATAGATAATATTATTTTCATTATGTTTATATTCATGCATATGCATGCACATTTAGGTAATGAATTCATAATATGGCCTTAGGGGCGAAATTTAGCACCTATTACATCGTTCATGTTCTCTCTACTGGTCAAATTGATGGGAGAGGATGTTACAAACTGGTATGAAAGCAAATGGTTGTATCACTAAGGCTATTTGGGTTGGAATCCACACTTACAGGCAGAAAATCAGAATTCCACAGCAAGTGTTGATAAGTGTTTAGTAAAATCGTGGGTTAAATTGATGACCAAAAATCAAAATATTCACATGTTGCAGAGGATCACAACATTGTATAGAGCTCATCAAGAGATTTATAGTGAAGTTCATTTCATAAAAAATGGACTTCATACATGAAATATATCGACATGATAACTTAGCAGTAACATGGGAATCTTGTCGACTTTCAATATCAGGATTGGAAGGTTGGAAGGTTTATTATTTTTACTATTTGGTTAGATCCAAGATGTCGATGCCAAGGTGTCGACGTTACGATCCAAGGTTGAAATATCATCGTGTTGTTCTGAAGAGGAAGTGTTGATGGCAGAATTCGTGGATCAAGACCGCTCGACAGAGAAATAATTGAGTTCTGACTTATGACTCCTAAGTTGGGGGTGATAGTTCAAGGTATTAGTGGAACGTGGAAGTCCCAATGCTGATATTGACATTGGCATAGTCGTAGAAGATGAATTTTAGTGCTTTCGACTTTTGACTCCCTACTTATGGAAGGTCATAGTCATAATAGCGAATTCGGTGTAGTTTTATTTGGAAATCATTCTATAGTTTTGACTTTCAGCTCTTGATGTTTGGAATATAGAAGTCATAGTCAGGAGGCTAGGAAGGTTTTGTGGAGTAACTATTTTTCACTTTCAACTTCCGACTCTTGATGTACAAAAGATAGTAGTCGGAATTGAGTCATAAATGTATTTTTATAGATCAATTATGTGTTTCGATTTTCGATCGAAAAAGTTAGAAAGGCTTGAAAACATTCGATACCGACACCTTGGGATCTGAGGATTAAAAAATTATAGAGCTGAAATTTATTTTTTTCATAGCAGGAGAAGTTTAACTCAGAACTGGATGAGACTTGTAGTTACAAAATGCCATTAACGATGGTCATACAAGTGACAACGAGAGACCCGAGCTCATTTTGTGTTGATATGGTTGAAATTTTAAATTAGTCACTTTCAAAGATCGGTGTCCCAAGACACAACGGGAGCTCTATTTAGGATAAAAAATATATGGTGCAGTCATGAACTAGGAACACATCTAACTTTGGGAGCTTGGATCCAAATTCCAAAAGGTGTGAAGTTGGGGTGTGGAAGAAGTCCAAAATGCACTATTCCATAGTATGTTTTGAGAATTTTGAAAATATTGCAAGAGGTAAAAGTGACCCTAGATGTTGAAACCAGAAAAAATTTTGAACTCAACATTTTTCCTTCGCATTAAAACAAGAAACTTCTGTTAGATGAAGTTTTTCTAGAAACACCTAGTTTGGGAGATAGCCATTTTTTCTTAAAAAATCCAAGTTTGGGAAAAGTTGTAGAAGTCAAAAGTAGTCAAACCCATAGTTTAGTAGAAGTTGGTCTTGGTGCATTGGAATAGTGATTTGAAGGTTTCTCTTTGATCCTTGTCATATGAACTAACTTTTCTCGATAGAAATTTTTTCCTAGTTCTCGCTAGATTTACTTTTACAAGTGGATGAATTTGACCTCCAAAGCTAATTGTACCTATGGAAAAAGTGCATAATTGAGCCAAAGAAATAGTTTTGGAAGAATAACTTCCATGTAAAATTACTATGAAAAATTAATATAGGCATTGGAAAGCTTATCCAGAAGGGGATAGAGATACATAATTAGAATCTAAATTAATAATTCATGTCTCAGAGATACTAACAGAAAAGTGCCTATCACCTTAATTCGACAAAAAAAAATCCTCAATAAATACAGTTTCCAAAAAAGCATAAATGGGACAACGTGTTGGGATTATTATTAATCCTCCCTTTGACCACAGAGTCTAATTGTCTATTTTCCTAGCTTATGAGGTCTTCATCACTCCAGTAGTGCATGGGGAACACACCTATGGGAAATCTGCCACTTTCTGCCCCTGATTACATGAGTGTAGGAGCCCCAAGGACCAATCCCTATAATTTAGGAACCCACTCTGAGTGCCACCAACAATATCCTTCAGTTGAACTTGGTAGGTAATCAATTGTGTTTAGTTATTCTCTATTTACTATTTGTTAGATGACAATCAATTAGCCTAGAACTAGTTTTCATGATTGAATGGAGTGCGGGCACCTTTTCTCACCTACCCTCATCATTTAACTTATTATATACTAAGTTAGTTATCTGAAGTTGCATTAGTGAGCTCGAGTGGTGATTTTCCCACAATGAGTAAGCTCCAGAGTAAGTATGAGTTGGTAGATTCAAATCCTATCTTAGGAACTCAAATTATCCTATATGTACAACCAATGTATTCCATATTAATTATTGATTCATGAATATAATCATATTATTCCAATTTTTCCTCTATGTGTGTACAAAGTTTCCATGAGTAATTGATGTGTCTATGCTAAATTCTTCTTCTCTCTTCTGCAACCTTCTCTTCTCATTTGAATTCATGGAGGATGATGATCCCATGCTTCATTGAATTTAACATGGTAACAAAGCGAGTATCCATGCCTATCTCGAACCTCCAAAACTTCCATTGATGCACCAAAAGCCATTGAGTTTCCACATAATTCCTGGAATAATTGCATTGCTCCCTCTAGATTCTGTCTAGAGAAGTCTATCCAGGTGTGATGTACTTAGATACAGTGCACATGTCGAAGTGGAGGGTGTTTGAGATAAATTAATTCCGATTGAGTTTTTTGCAGTGTTTTTTCAAGTACATTCAAATAATTTCTAAAGAATTGTTGATCAATATAGTTGTGAAATGGAGAATTCAACAACTTTGATATGCATATTCCCTTACACAACAAAGTTTTGTACAGGATGACCATGGGAAGAGTAGTCGAACCCCAACATTTTATTGAAAAATTCAAGCATATGGATAAGCTTGATGAAGCTTTTGGATACATGTGCATCATCCACATCTCTAGGGGGTTATTGTTCCATATTGATGGACTCAAGACTCTCAAAGAAGTATGGGATAAGCTCGAAGCTTTATTCGGAAAACAAGATGAGCTTAGGGGCCATATCCTAGAGAATGACCTGATAGCACTACATGACAATAAATTTGACATAATACAACTATTCTTCACTAAATTCAAATCGCTAGTCATGCAATGCAAGCAATGTGGGATTGAGAATAAGGATGATAAATTGGTGCTCTCCCTATTGAGCAAACTTGGCTCAGAATTCTCAGTGTTTGTCTCTACTTTTTAATCTGGGAGACTAACTACTACTAATTGGTGAATTCCATCCCTTGATGCCTTCAGAGAGTCTCTAATCCAAGAAAAAGAAAAGCTGATGTAGATGGGAGCTCTAAGAGCCTCTCCAAATCAAGATCTCTTAGCTTGTGATATAAGGAATGTGCAAGTAAGAAAGAAGTAGGAAGGTAAAGAGAAAATAAACATTGAATTTGAACCTAAAAATGAGTTTGATCTATCATATGAAGCCTTAGGTTCTAGGAAGGACAAACATCAAAGGTATGACAATGGAAAGTGCTCTTATTGTAAGAAAGGAAACCATACAAAGAAGTATTGTATGAAGAAGACCATTGATTAGATGGAAAAACTCCTTGAGAAGCACAATATTTCCCTACCTGAAGGCGCAAGGAAGACTGGCTATGGAGGAAATACTGGATATCATGATGAGAGATACCATGCACTGAAGGATATCTATTGAAAATCACATGCCTTCCTCATTGATTCAAGATCCTTCAAATCCAGAGAATCATTCTATTCATTACAACTTACAGATGGTATGAGTATTCATATGGGTGATGACAGTCAAATTAGAGCTGAAGGAAACAGGTCAATCAAGTTAAAACATGGAATGTTCAAAGATGTACTCTATGTGCCCTCTTTAGCTACAAATTTGTTATCTGTATACCAGATGCCACATATTGACCCAACAAAGCGAGTGGTATTTGGTCCTGACATAGTAGAGATCTCAGATATCTCAACTAGGAATATTATAGCAAAGGGTGATGCAATCCATGCCTCTAATTCATATGAATTTTCACACTTTCTTCCATACTCATATCCAGTACAGTCTCAGCTACCATTTGAAAGGGTAGGTAAAACCAGTCTATCTACTCCTTTTACACATGAAAATGTTTCCATTAGTGTTTCAAATTCATAATCTGAAGCAGAGAACCCAGTTGATGAAATTGAATATGAAGTTCACAGTGATCCATATCCAAATCCAGTCCCTACTCCCAATCCTAGGCCTAAATGGGAAAAAATATTATTGAGGCAGCTTGGAACATGACTAGAGAGCCATCTAACATGAGGAGAACAAGATCCCAGTTTCAAAAATAAATCCCTGTGCTATGTCAAGGAAGTTCACTTCCTTTAGAGAGGTGCAACAATCTCCCAGTGAGATGCTACATGATGGTAAGGATTGATCAACAATCCTGCTCACACAAGAACCAATTGGATCATGTCACTCTTCCTCCAGAAAGAAGAGACAAAGGAAACATTATTTCTCCTGTCTATCATCGGATTGGAAGAATACATAAAGGTTCACATGCAAAGTCCCAGGATACTAGTGCACACAACAACCATCATACTGCTTCACTGCACCACAGAGATATGAGTTGCATAAATATTTTCACAAGTTTTTTATTCAAGAAGAAATTTTCTCTTGATATGAAAGATTGATCCTGATTTTCTTACTTATTTTGAGGGGGGAGGTGGGGGGGGGGCGGCGGGGGCGTTCCCATGAGATTTTCCCCATTTCCTCAGTTTTTAGTAGTTATTATTTTGCATTTAGATTGTATGGGTGACCTTTGGTATTAGTTGTCAGGGCCTAGGTTGTCCAATGTCAGGATTAAGGGGGGCTGTTGGGATTATTATTAATCCTCCCTTTGACCAAATAGTCACAATTGTCTATTTTCCTAGATTAGGAGGTCTTCATCACTCCACTAGGGCATGGGGGACACACCTAGGGGACATATACCACTTACTGCACCTGATTGCATGAGTTTAGGAGCCCCACGGACCAATTCCTATAATTTTGGAACCCACTCTAAGTACCACCAACAGTCTCCTTCAGTTGACCTTGGTAGGTAATTGGTCATGTTCAGCTATGCTCAGTTACTATCAGTTAGATCACAGTCATTTATCCTAGTACTAGTTTGCATTATTGAAGGTGGTGTTGGTTCCTTTTCTCACCTACGCTCATCAATTAACTAATTGTAGACTAAGTTATTTATCCATAGTTGCATTAGTGAGATCCAGTGGCGATTTTCCCACACCGAGTTAGCTCCAGAGTCAATCTGAGTTGGTAGACTCGAATCCTATATTAGGCATTCAAATTATGCTAGATGTACAACCCATGTATTCCATATTAATTACTAATTCATGAATATAATCATATTATTCCAATTTTGTCTCTATGTGTGTACAATTTTTCCATGAGTAATTGATTAGTCTATGCTAGATTCTTCTCTCTCTTCTGCAACCTTCTCTTCTCATTTGAACTCATGAAGGTTAATGATGCTATGCTTCATTGAATTTAACATAAAGGGAAATAAGGCATTAGAGCCTTGTGAATTATTCCATGAGTCTAGTTCTATTAAATCATAATTTTTTATTTATTTTTTACATGCATTCCTCATATATCTAATAAATGTGCCTCTATGATTCATAGTGTTTTAGTTGATAAGGTTTGAATAGTTATAGCAGAGGGTATCAGGAAAGGGGAAAGAGTATCCAAAGGAAGATGGTGACCATAAATGATGCTCAGGACCCTTATGAACATGATGATGATGTTTTAGGAGAAAATATGCAAGAAGGAAATGTGGAGACTAAATCAAATGGGAGAAGAGAGAAAATCACTCCTTAGAATTTGGTTGAAACCATGATAAGTGTTAATGAAATGTTGATGAAGGATCGGGAGGAGAAGATATAGATCAATGATAATATTTTGTAGAGCCTCACCGATATGCAGAAGAGTAGTAACCTTGAGTCTAATCCAAGCAATGTGTGCTAAGAAGGAAGAGATGAATAGAGACGCTCTAGAGGCCGCTCCAGGAAGAGGACTCCGAGCCCAAGAAAGAATTATGTGAGTAAAAAACATAGAAAACACTCATTGAGATATTATTCTAGTAATTCATGTGCATCCATAGGTTCTCAAATCATTCTAAAGCATACTTCTGGCATATTGGAAGGAAGAAGGAAATTCAAAAGGATTCCACAAGGAGAATTTAGGAAGGAAAAGCCTCCTACATTTGATGGAGAAAGTAATACAGGTCAAGAGGCAGAATCATGGCTTCTTGGGATAAAGAAATATTTTAGAATCCACGATTACTTAGGAAATGAAAAGTCTAGAATTTCTATTTAGAATCTAAGTGGAAGAGATTCAATTTTGTGGGACCACCTCATGCAAGTAAAAGGAATCAAGGAAAGAAGGATTAGTTGGGAGCAATTTAAAAATTATTTCAAGGAAAAATACCTATCAACTAGGTATTATCATGACAAGATGAAGGAGTTCAATAAACTGAAATTGGGACATAATTCTATGGAAGAACATGCCCATAAATTTTGGAATTATTGAGGTACGTTGATTATATCAAAGATGAAACGATAAAAATCCAATGCTTCCTTGGAAGTCTACCACAAAATTTAAGAGATAGGATTGAGTTTGTTAATCCACCGACCCTTGATGAAGCCATTATAATGGCTATGCATTTCTATGAGCAGAGAAAAGGAATGTCATTATTCATCCAACATGGTGGGGAAATCCAAAAGGACTGTTTGACCAAAGGAAAAGTGGATTCAATCCTCCATTTAAAAATCAACTGAAAAATATCCAACAAGGATAGCAAATATGAAGTGGAGTTAAGACAACAGGAGAAGTAGAGAAAGGGACAAAGGGATTGCTTCAGTGTTGGGGATGTTCAGAGAACCATATGCTTAAGTATTGTCCACATTAGAAATAGAACTCTTGAGGCTTGCATAAATTAGAAGCAGCAGTTACAGTGGAGGACTCCTCAGTGGATACATAGCCCAACTCAAGGGTGGTCTCTCAACTGAAATAATATATGATGGATAGAGACCTACGGTTGGGTGTAACATTGCACTTTCATAGCCAGTTGTGTGGATACTTCTAGTTGAAATATAAGTGTTCATTATTGTCTCTAATTATGTCAATTTTATGTATTATGAATGACTATCAGTTTATGTCAGATTGAATGAACTGGTCCAATTTAATTATTAGGTTGAATGCATGTGAATAACCTAAAAATGAGTTTATTTCTATGCATTAATTTGTTGTTATATGTCTATGATGAGTATGCTGGTATATGAATGTTGT
>LPNX010231426.1:24509-39280 GCA_001517045.1 Pseudotsuga menziesii | reverse complement strand
GGGGGGGGGGGGGGGGGGGGGAATTTAACACCCCGTACATCATTCATGTTCCCTCCACTGGTTGGATTGATAGGAGGGGACATTCCAACCTTCAACAACATCGATGTCATCATTGCATGGTTATTTTTCAATTGTGTCATCACATACTTCAACATACTTAAAAAATTGGTCTTTGATAATAGTTCTAATTTTCAAAATAAGGTTTTCCAAGGGTTTTCTTTCTTATTAGGATTCACTAAGGAATTTTCCATCACTTAATATCTATAGGCCAATGATTAGGTTGAGGCTTTTAAAAATTTTCTGAAAATAATGTTGCATCAAATAGTTAACAAGAGAAAATATAAATAAAATCACATGTTATTCGTAGGAATTTGGAAGCACATAACCATTATTAAAAATACCATGGGGTTTATACCATTTCATCTCATCCACAACATTGAATCAATTTTACCCATTGAGTGTGAGATACCAACCCTCCAAACCGTCATCGAACTAATACCTGGCCCTTCTACACTCAAGAACTTTTTGTTATCCTCAAATCATCCTCATCAATAATGTGTTCTTCATTATAAAATAATGAGGGTATGAATAAATTTTTCCAAGGCCCATTATGATCACCAAATTTTCCCTCACACCTCTCATGAACATGACCTTTTCCTAACTTTTGATATTGTGCAAGACATGAAACATAGGTCTACTCAATAAGTTTGTTCCCATTTGGAAAGTCCCATAGGTCATCAAATGATGCTTTCTCAAAGTTTCATATGTTTCCACCTTCCCAAAAGGAGGACTTATTGAGAATCCTATTGAGAAGTTGTACTTGAATAAATTATATCCGTAGCTCAAGCATATCCAACTCTCATTTTGATAAGAAAACACATTTTCATTTTTTTCTTCCTTTTCTTTCCATCAAACCTTTTGTTGGCACCACTTTAGCTTGCAGGTGAAAAGAAGGAGTAGTTTAAAATGAAGAATTAAAGTTGGAACTTTGCGAATATGACCATGGATGATACAATGGAGACTAAAGGAATGAAAGGCGCTTATGGTAAATGTTTTAAAACTTCGACGGTCAATTTCTTCAGGTGGAAAGATCTACGGTGAGAAATAGATCCGCTATCAAAAGTTGCAAGGAAAAAGTAAAGTTAGTGATTGACGGAAAGGTTTAACATACCTTGATGAGTGCAGGACATTGAACCTTCTTAAGAATTTGGAAAACTTGAAACTGGTGCCATGGAGAAGCATAACTTTGACAAGATTTGTCGATCCATTCTTCTAGTGGGCTTATGTATTGGACACCTCCACCATATATATCTTCTAATTTTTTTTTCCTGAAGCTCACCCATGAATCTTGAACTTGGTAGGATATCTGTGGGATTGGAATTTGCAAATCTTCATATGAGAGCCGCAACCTGTCTCTGCATTTACTCAGACTTTGATTTGTACACATAGATATATCGTTTATCCTTTCCACAATCAAATTAGTAACCCCAATAACCTTTTATCTTTTGAAATTGTCAACAATATAATCCATACCTTCATGCTTCATATAGAAAAGTAAACAATAAATATCATGAAGCTGAAGGATGAAAATCATACCTGTCCACCTACCTTCCTCGGTCTTGTTGAGATGTATCATTAAGGGCTTGCTGATGTATGGTAGAGCGGGGCTGAACAATTTCTTCTATGCTTCTTGAGGGGCGCAGTTGAAAGTGATAACCTAGGCTCACCATATGCTGAATATCTTCAAAAGAGTCCTCTGTGCGCATTGATTCCGTGCTGCATGATGAGTATGACAGTGACATCATGGAAGAATCATCAAAGACACGAAGTTCCAAGTCTTTAAACTTTTCGTCATAATGGCCCATATGCATATAACAACTATTTGCAAAGTCTGGTGTTGTTTGATCTTCAATTATGGTGGCAAATGGGTTGATCCATTCTTCATCATTAACCTCATAAGGGGAAGGAATGATCATATCTCTTTCTACATGGTCTTCATAAGTTATGTCTTCAACATCCCAGCTGGAGATGACTGAGATCTCCTCGTCCCAAATAGTGTCAAATTCTGGCTCTTCATGAGTAACTTCATTAAGCTACTCTTCCTCGCCACAACGCATGGAGACAATGCTACTTGGTCTCGAGGAATCATATAAATGGGGAGCCACAAATCTCCAATAACCATCGTCCTCGGAATTCCCCTTGTTATGTTCCCAAAGATCTAGTATGTCATAAGGAACTTCAATATGTTGGAGGGAGAACTCATCGTATCCTTTTATTCCTCAGCTTCTTCAATTAGGACTTATGGGTCATCATATACACGGCCATCATCATATTCATCTACTTGGGATGCTTTATCATCTTGAAAAATGGCTGCTTCAACCTAATCTTCACTTTGGAATTCCTTACTGAACAAATCCTTTGCATGCTTGACATGAGGTATCCATTTATCACGACGCTCTGAATCACCTCTATTATAGAACATTTCCATCAATTCTGCAAATGATGATATCATTGCTTTATCTAGGCCCACAAACCAAGCAAGGGCCTCGCTTCCCATGTGGAGGACAAATGATCACATGTAAACATCTTCTTCTTCTTTGATACCATATTTTGAAGCCATAGTCATAAACCATTCCACATGATGTGTGGCATTATCATGATCACCCTTGAAGGTATGCCAGAATTCCTCAGGTAACTCATCTAAATAACTTGGGAAAGCTGATAGATCAAGATGAGTGAAACCAATTTCCATTTCTGTAGCAGTCGGATTCTCAGGATCTTCAAACTCGAATGGAATATCATCTGTGGTTCCTTCTCTTGCATCATCTTGAGCCTAGATTGTTCCCAAGGTTTCTTCCCATATCATGTCGATCATGGCCTTTCTTTCCCATTCTTCTACACCATAATCCCTGTCCATGTTGAATGCATCAATAAATTGCATGAGAGAAGAATTTTTTTTGCAAGGGAAGCCTTCATACCGATTTCTGACAGATAAGTTGACTTCAAGGTGAAGGGACAACAAGAATAGCCTCATCCTGATGTCTTCATGCACGATGTTACTTGCCCAGATGAATTGCATGAATGCCTACACATGGGATGCTGCATGGTTCTAATATTGCTGGAACAATGGGAATAATGCCATCCCACCATCTTTAATGGCGTATTTGTGTGAGAAACCTGGAACGCATGAGAAGTCCAATATGTCCATCCACAATTCATAACCAGATGCCATCTCATCGGGTTTCATTGTCTTTATAGAGTACTTGTTTTATTTTTCTTTGATTGGAGTCGCTAGGAGAAACTTGCCAGGTTAGTTAAGAAAATCTCACCAAAGTACTAAATAAAACAAGGGTGTACCTCGTAGATGGGACAGACTGAGCTCAGAGTGTTAAACCTTTCCGAGCTTCTTCTTTGTGGAGTCATCAGGTAAGATCTGCAAGATTAGTCCTCAATAATATTTTCAAAATACCCATAAAGACTTACCTCAATTTTTCTTACCGAATGTTGTTCTTTCCAAGGTGTGAATGACTCAGGATCATCTGCTTCAAATTTGAAATGGTCCCCGACAATGGCGCCCAAATGTTACTGGTTGAAATGGCAAGTTATTGTCGCCAGTAAACATATCCAGAACAAGTGATCACTATCACCTTAGTCACTTGCCCTTAACTGCTTCAGAAGTCATGACTTCCTAAGGGAGAGCCTTATATGACTATGCAAAAGACACTAAACACGAAGATATATCTTTGAAATATATTATTATAGACCAGTGCCTAATAGAATCTAAAGACAATATGAATATTATAAGTAAATGAAGTAACCAACAAGTAATAAAGAGAAATTATATGCAACTATTAATAAAATATGCTAACTTATTTTCTCAATGTATGAGCTATTTGAATCAAATATAACGATGATAGTTCAAATATTATATGATGAAAATATGAATAACTTAAATATTTAAAACTGGAGAATGATAAACTACATTTATTAACATAAACAAAAACATTCATAACATAACGCAAAATATAGTAATAACTATTTCATAGAAACAAATGCTGACCAAACATTAATTACAAAGCTCACATTCAATAATATATTTCTTTATTTGAAATTTAAATCAATTTTAAAATTAAAACATTAAAACTCATATGTCACTGAAGCATTTCATTCAATAATAAACAACATCACAATAAAGTGCATCCAAATCATGATAAATTACTAACGTAACCCCCTTTATATTCCACCATGCAAAGGTGGTTACTCATTAAGTAGGAGCATAAAAAACACATAAGCAAAAAGCTGCATGCAACAAGTGTCGAATAATTAGATGGAGGCTAGTATTTCACATTTCACGTCGAGCTATAACCTGCTCATTCACCACAGATTACAACATTGTGTCGATATATCTCATGCCATTATATTAAGTTTGAATAACAAATGCATTATCAATAACATACCAGAAGTTAATCGCTCACTGTATTCACCTGAGCTATATCGATACTAACCTACAACGACATGCTACTTCACTATATGTGTATCAGCCGAATGGCAAAAAGATGCTCGCAGGTGGAAAGGGAGCCCGGTTTTATCCTAAACGCAAGCTCGACGGCCACGCTGATATCAAGGAACGACAACGATGGAAAGGGAGGTTTGGAAGGGTTGTGTGGAGGCAAAGGAAAGAGGCTCGAGGGTCATTGAGGAGGTAGCTTGCAGCAACGACGCTGGGAAAGAGCGGGCTTGTGAGGAACTGCAATGGGCTGGGCTCCTGGAGAATCATGGAGGGTGCAGGCCCGATGATGCAGCGGCAGAGGTGGAAGCCTGCGGTGCGTAGCAGCTGCTACGAGTGAACCAAAACGATGAACAAGGCTCAGGCCCGTGGACACCAGCGCAGGCGTGAAGATGGCCTCGTGGAGCAGTTCCGAGGGGAGGAAGAGTGGAGCTGCAGCTATGAATAGCGAAGGTTACACGAACTGCGCTGCGGAATCCTGAGACTACTAACCCTAACTTAAGCCAAAGGCTAATCTAAAAACTAACCTAAAACTAAACCTAAGAACTAAATGTTCATTAGATTTCGTAAGAAGAAAGGGTGAAAATATAAGGAAATCCTAGCACAAGTGCTACCTAGCTTAGGGTTTTCTCACTACCTAGCTTAGGGTTTTCTCACTAGGAGCATTAATCTAGTGAGGAAGGATCCTAGGTTAAACAACTAGCCAAGAAAGTCTAAGGCGAAATCTTAGGGCAATCTCACAAGGAGACTTGTTGTTGTTTGTTAAGGTGACAAGAAGAAAGTAAAGGCCTATCCTAGGGCAAAGTGCAACTCTAAGGCCACCACTTACACTTCAGACATGCACATCCACCAACATCCAACAACAAGGTAAGAAGCCTCCTTGTGCTTGTGTTCATCCAACAAATCGAAGCATCACCAAAAGCAAAGGTTCACCAAAGAATTACCACAAAAATAGCTTGCATTAACTAGAAAAATTCCTCACTAGGAGCACATCCATCCAAAGAAAACCCTAGTAGGGTAAAACTAGTGCATAGTGATTAATCCGTAAGTTTTGATTTAAATTGAAAGTGAGATCTATTTATATGATCTCACACTCACTTATCCACACTTACATGCCTTAAAACAAGTAAATTTATAATTATTTAATGTCAACTTAAATTTAAAATAATAAAATATAGACTAAGGTAGGCTAAGTGGGGTATTTGCACACCTAGGTGCCAAAACATGCTCAAATAAGGGATTCCCTCCGAACAAAAGACTGGAGTGCGCTGGAGGGAGGGAGTTATGCTCCATCTAACCCCTAGAATACTGTAAAATCCCTCAACAACCTCCTCAAAGCATGGAAACAACCTGGCATGGAGGATATCTTCCTTTGAGGAAAGAAGGCCACATAGAGCAAGGACCCACTAACTGAAAGGCCGCAAGGGTGCATGAAGTGGCTGTAACTGAAGACTAGTGTCTCGTGGCTGAAGCAGAGGCCACTAGAGCACGCAAGAAATGAATGGGGACATGAGACCCAGTAGTCAACCTTCAGGGGCCCTAGACACCAACCCTGAGGTTAAAAACCTCTTTAACTCGTAGTCAACAACACCATTAAGCCATAGTACCCTTAAATGGGGACCAAAGGGTCTAACCATGACCACCATCGCTCAGTAACAGCCCTCCTAATCGAAAATTTTGGCCCTCTTTCCTTGAGGTACACCTGAAGATGCACTAGATACAAATATAACGTAATAGTGAATCATTTACTTCAAGGCAAATAAGTGTGTTGTATGATTTGCTCACTGCTAATATGGAAGGTTGTCGTGAATATGATGGTTAAAACTTCAGTCTAATTTTTGAAGAGCCTCATATTGTTGATTCCGTTATTAAATGTGATATGTTACAACAGTGGAACAATTCCTCGATTTATTGACGATGAACTTTACAAAGAAGATGCAGAGATTCTTTTAGCTATGAGATTTGTCGTTTATTTTATGCTTATCACTAACTATATATTTATATATTGGGTGCACGCTTGTTGTTTCCAATCCGTGAAGTGCTAGTGTTTCCGTGAAGTGCTAGAGTTTCTTAATGAATACAACGAGCTAGGTATGTCATCAATAAAATTGTGTTGCTAGGTATTATTAACTTTTGGATATGTTCGGTATTTAGTGTATTTTTTTAGATTACTGTCAGATTCAAGGAGCTATGTGATAGATGAAAGTATCTCCATGAATCGGTCTAGTTACTTGAATATTTCTTTACCAAACTTTGTGAGTTATGTATCTTGAGAGTAAATTATTCAATATTGTTAGTCTTTACCATTACTTTATTGTTGGTTAGAAGCTGAAGTTTAAATGAGTCAAGTAGGAGTATAAACATAAGATTTCAAAGTGAATTAATGATAAAACCAAATGAAGCAAATCAAGCAAGTGATCAATATTGTAATTTGTGATGTGTTTGTTAGTTTTGTAATGTAAGCATTAAAAGACAATGTTAGAGATAATGTTTCTATTAATGCAGGGTTCCTACTAAGATATTCTCTCAACCTCCATATCTATATATCTATATTTAGATTCAACTCCAACTATATATGTTTCTATGTTTGGTAAATAATACAAATTATTATTTTGTGTAATTGATAATGTTTGGTAAATAATACAAATCATTATTGTGTCTAATTCATGTGGTATGGCTGCTATCTCAAATTCTGAGTTAGAGTGCCACAACCCCTCAACTGAACCTGGGTCTTCATCTCCATATTACTCATATCACATGTATCGAAAACAAACGCTTGATATAATTTATAATATATAATTATTGAAAGACACGGTAAATTGTTGTGTATTTGTTATTATTCCCTCTCAATCTGGTTAGTTAGTGTTGTTTGAATGTCAAACATTCTTCAAAGACCGTGTAAATTGTTTTGATTTTGTGATTACTCCTTCTCAAACTGGTTTGTTGGTGTCGGTTGAATGTCAAGCATTCTTCAGCAGAAATCGCATCTTATTGACTTACTAGCGAAGAAAATTGGAGATAGTATGTCTAGTCCGAATCAGATCAATGAATAAATGAACTAACAAACACGATGTCGATGTGGTAGCTAAGCGAAGAATATATGTTTGCGGCCCCTATCATCTGTACTCGTGAAGATAGGAATCAGAAATATCATCTTCTTGTCGGAAGGCGCATTTGAGTTCGGATATATAGCGAGCTGAGCGCTGGGCTGGGAAGTCAGAAAACTGTGTGTGAGAGCAGAGCAAATAGGGTTGGCTAAATGAGGCGCACACAAGGGCAAGGGCAAGGGCAAGGGCAGGGGCAAGGGAAAGGTGTTCCCCCAAGTCCCTCCGGCAAACCAAAGCTAAACAAAGGTCTGTGGTCACGCGACGAAGATGACAAACTCACCAACTACATCACGAGAAACGGCCTCAAGAGTTGCTGGAGCTATGTCTCTAAGCAGGCTGGTAAGCACCCACGTATACTCAAATTTCAATTAGTCTCCTGCTAAGTTCAATTTAATGGATTAGATCCCTGCATCAATTCCAATGCAATAATAAAGTCTGATGCCATGCAAATACATTCATATCTACAGGTCTGCATAGATGCGGAAAGAGTTGTAGGCTGAGATGGTACAATTACTTACGTCCTGGGCTTAAACGCTGTGCATTTTCACACAAAGAACAGCGACAGATCATACACTTACAATCCATTCTCGGCAACAGGTTCTGTTTGTTTCAATCTTGAGTCTCTTAAACATTTATTACATTTTATTCCATTAACAAGATGCCAACAACTATTGGATCTGATCCAACATTCAAGCTTTTAAATTTAATCCAACAATCAATTTAACAGTTAACATTAAATGTTCAACTACAGAATATAGTGGATACTTATTATTCCCTGAATCCCTATCGCTGTCTTTATTAATTGATGCCTCTAAGCAGGTGGTCTCGAATTGCGAAACATTTACCGGGACGCACTGACAACGAGATCAAGAACTACTGGAACTCTTCCATCAAGAAAAATATAAAGTTCAATACCAACACCAAATCTAACATCCCTTCCCAGTCTGCTCAGACTTGCAATACCAATTCAGTGTTTTCTCATGCTGATGATGCTTTTACGTCTTTTCACTCTGCCCAGCCGTACTTGAACGTCTTGCCTGAAGGATACCAGTCACCTAATAACACTTTCAATGTAGAGACTACTGGAGAAAACCAGATCTGTGTTCGGGGCGCATTAGAATTAGAGCAGGAACAAGTGCAGGATCAAGATCATAAGCTTGCAATAGATACAAACCCCAGTCCCACCAACAGCGAGCTGATTTCTTATACTCATCTGGGTATTGACTCTACTTATACCCATACCCATGAGAGCCTCTCTATTCATGCTTTTATGTGCACCACTCTGCTAGCTCACGGCCATACTAATTATATTGGGACTGCAAAATCAGCATGCAAACAAATATTAGACTCATGGACAGCTAGTATAACACTACCACCACTTCAGGATGCTGAAGCAGCCTCAGTCTATTACTCTCCTGGCTGCACCATTGCTGTCCCTGACCTTATAGGAAACGAGTTGATGAATGCAAAATTCGACAATAATTTTGATGGCGAGATCTTCAATAAAAGCGAGACCATACTCGACTCTTCGCTGCTCACAGCATCTTCTGGAAAAAGTCGATGGAGCGCTTGTCATTCCTTTCCAAATATTGCAGCTGATTGCTCTCATGTCGAAGATCTAGGCGCTTATACCAATAATGTGGCAGGAATTGGTTTCGTGGAAGACTATTATGTTGGCTCCCCACATAATTCGCTCTCTCAGTTTGGTCAACCAGCAATTACACGGCAGTTTAATGATTTTCAGGGTGAGGATGATTGCAAAGATCGTCTAAATTCGAGATATGACGTAAACTTGGACGTCCCTACGTATATTGACATGAATTGCATCTATCAGCTGCCACATATCGACGGAGGAGGAGGGGTTGGTGATCAATGGGATTTCTCAAGAATTCCTAGAAATGAAGCGAAGGCAAATCCAATTCCAAAACAATATTAGGATGAAGTGGAGCTGTGAAGATTGAGTACTGTAAGGGTGAAGGAGGCCAAGTTAACTTGGGCGCAAGACCATATATAGGATATCAAGACTGCCGTTTCTGATCTGGCATAAAATTTATATATCAGTTAGGTACTGTAATGTACTCAGGACGTTCGCCGTCCATGTTAGGTTTCGATTGTTATGGCACTCTTTCTCTTGTTTTTGGTTTCAGAAATTATGGTGACGCTGCATCTTGGAATTTCAGAGAAACTCCTCTCCTCGATTCTCAACTTTTTGTTATGACTTTTAAGTAATATTCATCCCACGTCAATAAAACTATACAATCTATCGTCATCTCGCCCTTCTTACACCGCGAAATCGAACGTAATAATCGCCTCGATGATTCTAGTTAATGAAATTTCAAGTTTGAGATCCAACCACATTGAGGTTATAAGTAGAAGCTAGCTTGGTAAAAGTTTTATAGTTTTTATTTATTAGCCGCAACTTGCTTGATATTTTATAAATGTGTGGAAGAGGATTTTACAGTTTAGTGGGGAAGATGAGTAACTCTTTTAGTTTTAGAGCCGACAAGTATTTTTATAAAAAGTAAAAGTAAGCATATATTAAATTTAAAATATTTAGAATGGCATTATACATTTACTCAATATCTTCACTTTCTAACAATCATTTTTTAAATAAGTTCAAATGGTGAGTATAAGTACATTTTGTTGTATGATGAATTAGCTCACATCCATGAATACATATAGGGACCTAATAAGTTCAAATGGTGAGTATAAGTACATTTTGTTGTATGATGAATTAGCTCACATCCATGAATACATATAGGGACGTAATTTATTGAGCTGCAATTTTTTTTAAGCTTAAATTTTTACTTGTTTATAACAATAAATTTAATACCTTTAATATATGAGACACATCTCCCCATAGTGGGTTGTAGAGCACCTCATACTCTCTATGCAATGAAAATCAAAGTGAATTTGATAATCCTGTTTCCAAGCTATTTAAACATATCAATAATATTATAAAACAAAATAATTAACTTTTATTTGTTAACATGTATTATAATATTTTTGAAATGTAGGTTTTCAAAGATGGACATACTTGTTAAATCTTTTGGATTGAACCACTAAACTCTAACATAGTTCAATCCAAAAGATTGTATACACAAAAGGTATAATAAACCAATGCTCATCTCAATGGACAATAAGCTCATCATAGCCATCATCATAAAGTATTTCTAATAATAAATATAAATTAATTAGTATGACTACAACAAAGTAGCATGGGTACTTGTACCTAAGGGTAGGGTATGCACAACCATACTACATACTCATACCCATGCAGCGGATACCCTCTACCCATGTATCTTGTCGCACCCTGCCATATTGAAAACTTAGCCGAAGTAGCCAATACGTTTATCACATATTTAGGGGAAGTTGATTGCAAAAGGGACAAAGTATCCTTGTTTTGGGGACACCTAGGGATGCCCAAGGAACAGTTTTGTACAAGGTACCCTTGTTTTGAGGATCCATAGGGACTAGTTTGGTATGATCCCAACCATTTTTGTACAAGTGGAATTGAAATTAGTAATATCAAATGGTAATATTAAATTCTTAAAATAAAAGTGACATTCTCATTAACTTTCATTCTCTATCATTTTACTTAAACTTTTAACATTACAATTAATTGTTTTCAGGATTGCAATGTTTCCATTGGATTCTATCATGTATGCAGGTATGTGATTGGCATTTAATCAAGCACATCAACCTCTCTATGTACCTTGATGTTGGTGGTGCTTATTGTTGAACTCTTCTATCATGACCTTAACAAAAATATACCCTTCATTGAAGCAAAATCACTTATTAAGCATGTGAAACTTTTTCTACCTTATTTTAACACTTGGAGTAGGAAGTTTCATCAAAACCATAGGGTGTGGACTAATGTCATTGGAAGAAAAAGTTCAAGATTCAACGTAGAGGAAAGGGATAGATCCTAGAGGTGCATAGTGTTATTGATGAATAAGATCCCAATATAGGAAAGTATTTTGATACATAGTTATTTGTTGTAGCGTGAAGTTTTTTGGATTCTATAGGTCATTTATCCTCTTTGTTTATGTATTTTGGGTCAGATATGGATTGCACTTGATGTTCTTTTAGTTGTATGCACCCTCTTGCTATATACATGAGAAACTTTGCATATTTGTATATAATGGTTTGGATTCATATGGACGCACATGAATATATATGTACAGTGAAAATGATTTAAATTATATGGGTGTGTGCAAGAAATTGAGGGTCTCTTTTGGCACGTTAGATGCAATACAAAACTGAAAAAACAGGCATCCATCAACTTGGACGCATATTTTGAGACACTTACACAATGAATCTTGCGATCAGTAAAAAACAAGAAATGTAGGAAATTGAATGACCTTTCCAAATATATATATTTTTTCTATTGAAAATGCTGTTAACTATCTAAAGTTAGATAAATTTTAACGGGCACTTTTTATTTTTTGGACAAATTATAAGGTATATATTTTTGTGGGTGCAGCGTCTGAGTGTCTAAATGATGGAATAAACTTACGAAAACCGGTATACATATAGAGAACATATAGTACTAGTGCATGACTATTTTTCCAATAATAAAAATAATATTTTTAATTTTTTTTTTAATTATCTAAGAGATCAAACCTCGAAAACGGTACGTCAATTGTGGGTGCAGAATTTGAATGTCTTAATGCAATTATTTGGAAATGGTTTTTTTATAGAATGTAGAGGTTGGTGTTCTTTAGTGCACCATACAAGTTTTTTTTAAAATGGTTGAGAAACGAAAGAGATATGGACGAAACACTACCAGTGTGTTTTTTGAGTTGAGGAGTGATGACAGAAAATAAATAAGAAAAAAATAGAAAAAATTATGTATTCTTGTTAAAATTTACATATTTAGAATCTGCAAAAAGAACCATATCTGTTTTTAAAATCTCATAAAAAAGGGAGGTGTGCAGCATAATCAGACGAACCGCTAAACACGAATATTGAAAATTTGGATATAATGCTGAATTTGCCATGGTTTATCATACTCCAAGGCACAGGCATGTTGAATCCGAAGCAAAGTACAAAGCAGACACATAGGCATAGGAATTCCATGAAAGCATGGGTGGAGGCTCGGCCTTATCCTTTGGAGGGAATAAATTTTTGAATTTAAAAACTACGCGAGCGCAATTTAGTTAAATAAAAACGAATGTGCGTTGTAAATGAACAAAACGCATGCGCGTTATATACAAACACATCACGTGCGCGTTTTGTAAAACTAAATAGCATTCATCATCATCATCATAATGCTCATCTTCATCATCATCTTCATCTTCATCATCATGATCATCATGTTCATCTTCATCATCAGGATCATCATCGTCATCATCATTATCCTCATCACCATCATCATCATCATCATCACCATCACCATCGTCATCTTCATCATCCTCATCATCATCATCACCATCACCATCGTCATCTTCATCATCCTCATCATCATCATCACCATCAACATCATGAACATCATCATCAACATGATCATCATCATCACTATCAGCATCATGAACATCATCATCACCATCGTCCTCATCATCATCATCAACATCATCCTCATCATCATCATCCTCATCCTCTTCCTCACCATCATCATTATCATCATCATCATCATCATCTTCATCATCATCATCATCCTCAACATCAACATCAAAAACATCGTCATCACCATCGTCATCATGATCATCATGATCATCATCATCTTCATCATCATCATCATCATCACCATGATCATTGATCATCGATCATCATCATCAACATTGCCATGTTCATCATCATCATCTTCATCATGTTCATCATCAACATCATCATCATCATCATCTTCATCTTCATCATCATCACCATCGTCATCATCATCACCTTCATCATCATCATCATCATCATCATCATCACCATGATCATTGATCATCGATCATCATCATCAACATCGCCATGTTCATCATCATCATCTTCATCATGTTCATCATCAACATCATCATCATCATCATCTTCATCTTCATCATCATCACCATCGTCATCATCATCACCTTCATCATCATCATCATCATCATCATCATCACCATTGTCGTCATCATCATCATCATCACCATTCCCATCATCATCTTCATCATCATCATCATCATCATCAACATCATCATCATCATGTCCTCATCATCACCATCATCCTCATCATCATCCTCACCATCAACATCACCATCATCATCATCATCATCATCATCACCATGAACATCATCTTCATCATCTTCGTCTTCATCTTCATCATCATCATCATCCTCGTCATCATCATCACCTTCATCATCATCATCATCATCAGCATCACCAACATGATCATCATCATCACCATTAACATCGTGAACATCATCATCATCATCCTCATCATCATCACCATCAACATCATGAACATCATCATCATTCATCATCATCATCAACATCACCATCACCATCATCATCATCATCCTCATCATCATCACCATCAACATCATGAACATCATCATCATTCATCATCATCCCCATCATCATTATCACCTTCATCATCATCATCATCATCATCATCAACATCATCATCATCACCACATTCATCAACGTGAACATCCTCATCATCATCCTCATCATCATCACCATCAACATCATGAACATCATCATCATTCATCATCATCCCCATCATCATTATCACCTTCATCATCATCATCATCATCATCAACATCATCATCATCACCACCATCATCAACGTGAACATCCTCATCATCATCCTCATCATCATCACCATCAACATCATGAACATCATCATCATGAACATCATCATCATCATCACCATCATCATCACCATCATCATCATCCTCATCATCATCACCATCAGCATCATCAGCATCATCATCATCATCATCACCATCAACATCATCTTCCTCACCATCATCATCATCATCATCAACATCATCATCATCATCACCATCATCATCACCATCATCATCATCATCATCATCATCCTCATCATCATCATCACCTTCATCATCATCATCATCATCATCATCAACATGATGATCATCATCACCATTAACATCATGAACATCATCATCATCATCCTCATCATCATCCTCATCACCATCAACATCATGAACATCATCATCATCATCGTC
>LPNX010231426.1:0-20712 GCA_001517045.1 Pseudotsuga menziesii | reverse complement strand
AACATCATCATCCTTCAACAATATAATATCTATTATGTGATAATTCCCTTTAGACAATGGCATTTTGTAGGGAAAAGCATGCAACATATTTAAGAAATTACTAATTAAGGAAATAGGAAAGCCTTAGCCGTGCACCCACCTCACTAATTATACTTAACAGTATCGTGTGCACGATTTGCCCTCACAAAACGCGTGCGTGATTTGCCTTGCTAAAACGGAGGCACGATTTTGTTTACTAGCCTAGTTGGCATGACCATTGCCAGCCTTGGGACTAGGCTTGGCAGGTTCGGTGTTGCTTGGGTTGAATAATTTTTTTTGGATGAAGAGTGAATGACTTCACTCCACCATTGCATCTAAAGGGTCCATCAACTTCTTGCACACACCCATATATATATATATATTACCCTAACCAAGTCCCATGTTTCAAAAAGTGGTGTCCTCGTCCCCACACCCGTCCCTATCCCCATCCTCATACCCAAGTTTCCTGGCAACAATATAGGACTACAGTTAACCATAATTATTGTTAACTATAGTTAACATTGGTTATGGTTGACCACAATTACCTAAATATTTATCATAGCTAAGATTAATTAATTGATATTCATCATTATCACGAAGTATTGGCAATAGTAAAATATAAAATAATTAGTATGACTACAATTATGTTAATATTTCATATGCTAGACTAGATATCATTAGTGTTCAATCCAAATTCACAAAAGTAGCATATACAGAATCATGAAAGTGTTGTTGCAGGAGCACCTCGATTTTCTTGATCCTTTGCAGCCGCACTTCGATCTACTTGATCCTTTGCCGCCACACTACCTGTAGTACACATGATCGCTTTGCGGGATGATCAATCCCTATCACTTTAGGACATAGGTCCAAGGATTATTCAATCCTCAATTATCTTGGTCCATAGTATTGACCAACTGAATCGTCTACAACTAAATGTAGATCTCGACCGCACCTAGATGCAGGCCCTATCATTCGTAAGGACTCATTGTAGACCATCCATACCACTGAGTTTAGGACCACTCATGTGTGAGAGTTATACTACAGTATTTACACATACATGTAGGCATACTCTTCCATGCAAGAGTATTGTCTGTAGAGAATATCTCGACCACATACAAAATGTCGTCCCTTATCATAGAACATCCTTACCACTGAGGTTAGGACCACTCCCAAGTGAGTGTTATACTACAACGTCTATGAGGACTCATCATAGAGCATCCATAACACTAAGGTTAGGACCAATCCCAAGAGAGTTTTATTCCATGGCATCTACATATGAATGTAGGTATACTCTCCATACAAGAGTAATGTCTGCAAAGCAGATCTCGATCGCATACAAATTCCGATCATGTCGTCTGTGAGGACTCATCGTAGAGCATCCTTACCACTGAGGTTAGGACCACTCATGAGGGAGTGTTATTCTAAGGAATCCACAAATGAATGTGGGTACTCTCCATGCGAGAGTAAATATCAACTAGGACATGAGGTGGAGTCAGTTTTACCAGTGGAATGTGAAATTCCCTCGTTAAAACTAGCCATAGAGATTTTACTAGAAACTTTGGAATTGGAAGAGCGTTTGGTCCACTTAGAGCACCTTAACGAGCAACGTTGGGATGTCATAGTGGATTTAGAGATTAATAAGCATCACATTAAGGCTCAGTATGAATACTTTTTTCCGTCCTCATAGATTTAATGAAGGTGACTTGGTCCTCTTGTATGACAAAGCTAGCGAACCGCTAGGAGTGTGTAAGTTCAACCCCATGTGGCATGGGCCTTATGTGGTGAAAAGGAGCCTATGAGATAGAAGATTATGAAGGGAATTCATTGGAGGAGCCTAGAAATGGGCTCTATCTCAAAAAATACTATTTCTAACTCCCAACCAAGGATGATATCTTGTATATTATTATACAATTTGCATATCTTACTTTTTGGTCCCCTTGTAGTGTTATTGGTTTGTTGACATGATTCCTCTTTTTGTGCCAGATGTCGACCGAGTCTTCGGTATACCTAGGATTCACGGATGGTTCCAGCCTCCATACCCAGAACTTAGCTTTGGCTTCTTGGGTCAACTATGAAACTTAGGGTCATGTGGTGTCTTCAAAAGGTGTGTGTCTTCGACCATCGTCAAACAATGTTGTTGAATATAGAGGCATGATTGAACTACTACGTGATGCCATTTCTAATGGCATTCGATCTCTTGAGGTATGCCTTGACTCATAGTTAAATGGTTTGTATTGTATCGGGGATCCTACTTTATTACGAAGGTTCTTGTAGGTAAGTTTGTTAGAACAAAAATTTGACTACATAAAATACATTCATATACCTAGGCTTTACAATCATGTTGTTGATTCATATGAAAACTATGTTCTTGATTGACACTTGTCACATCAATAATGAAGTATACACATTCCATTCACATTTAAACACACATGTAAATACATGAAGCTGATCACTATAAGTTTTTTATTTTTATTTTCGAATATAGTTCAAAATGGTGTCACAATACAAAATATCATGATATAAAATTGGGGCTTTAAGCCAACAAAAAACTGTATGATCGATACAAAAATTCTAACTAGGCATCTACACCTGTAGGCCAGGGTGATGATCATGATACTGAACAACTACATTGGCCAACCACTGGAATAGTCTAAACCACAGCCGGGGTACTACTACTATGTGTTGTTGCATAGCCTCGGGAAAGTCCTCAACTTGCACCATGGGTACCCTGTGCGTCAACCTGGAGAATTTATCATGTATGTTTGGAGCATCTGCTCTGAATACACACCAATCATATCATCCCCTCATCCCCTCCAACGATGTCGGGGGAAGACATCTGGATATCTCGGACCTACATCTGCATACACATGATCAATGTTAGTATGTGATACCGCCAAAAACTTGTTTTTGATTTCCTTATATATAAAAATATAAATAAATCAAATAATTCAAAAATCATTTTGGATTTTACCTATGTCACTGTATACGACACCCATTGGAAGTGCCATGTCTGGGTCTCCACGGAAGTCGATACCTGCATAGGGATAGTCATCCATGACCATGATCTGTCGCTACCACAAGTGGTAGAAGTATGGTGGGAAATGATTGGGTGTCCGACCTCCTCCTAACTGCTGCATCACCTCCACCCTGCGGGTTTGTGCTAGATCTCGTAGAATATGTGGACGAACCTCGACTCTTTGGATAATTCCCAGTATGCTTTCGAAGAAGAAAGTGATAAGTATGCTAGAGAACCCAAATTTCTTTATCCTACCCAACTTGCAGTTTGTCAATTGTTGTTTCATAACACTCAACAATGATGTGCTCCAGTCATACACTATAGGTCTCATACAATCTGATGAATACAACATGAGAGGCTTGGATGCTTGATGGAGTGATGCCAAACTTGCTATCTTCGCTAGTACCAGAACGATCACCTTGAGACTCAGGCTCTGGGGATTTCAATGGAACCTAACTTTTGATCTTCTCTGTATCCAGAAGACAATATATGACTATATACTCCTTGATGGTGAGCCTTCCACCCACCCCACAAGATCACAAGTTTACTGCCTCGCCTCGGCGGGATATTCCGGTAATTAAGTATATATATTATACTTCTAGTCTTAGTGGGATCCCATCTAGCTGAAAAGCCTTTGTGTGTGGGCCCCAGTAGTCAACAAACATATGAAGAAGTCTTGGTTGGGCCCTAAAACCACCAATATTCCAAAACTTGTATGACACACATCTTTTTATACATTGTTGATATTTTATGTCTCGACGGAATTCCCTATCTACATCCTCATGCTCATGCTCCCTCCATTCCAACACCATCCTGTCAAAAAACATTCAATGTTTATGACTTTTTGCCATTAAATTGGGTATATGCAGACCCATATGAGAAGTTTCTTGGTAACAGTAGCGTATGTACATGTGAAGGATGTGATTTTCCTGCGTACATGAGGCCCTATACGTGACTCAATATCTTGTGACCTGTGTGGGCCGAGATACCCATTTATGGTGGCCTTAAACTGAAAAATACACCATGGAAATTGAAAATAAATGCATGGAATAGATGAGGAATGATATTAGGATCTACCTGGTCCTAATGGTTCATGATATCGTTGCTCTTAGCTCTCGGAATTGACGTTTAAAGTTCATAGTCCAAATGGATCCAAATGCACTATCTGTGGTAAAAAAACAAAATGGTATGGTGATAATGTCAATTTTTACTATTTTTAAAATTTCTTTTGAAATTTTACCCACTTATCCTATAGTTTGGACTTTTATTAACTCTTTTGAGTTCTTTTGGCCTAATATAGGTGTGTAGGGACTTGTTTTTGGTGCACTTTCATCGAGGTCTTAACCAATTCATGCCTGTAACGGGTATAACATTGAACTGGCATATAGGACAGGATCACTTTTTTCGTGTGTATCATGCATTGTCCTATGACCAAGTCTCCTTAACTATAGGTGCGAACCCACTTTGTGATGTTACGAAACCTTCACAATGTTACTAGAAGTGGCATTACGTAACTGGTAGAGCTTTCCTACTCATAGGTGCCCTAGATAGATCCCATTTTTGCATTTGGTACCCATGTTGAGTGTCCTACATTAGGTCTAGGAGTCCCTTCTAGTCCTGCCATGTCTTTGAGAAAAAACCTAGGGAATCCTGTTTATATCAAGTTGTAATTGTATTTCATGTGTCCACTTGTCGCATTGAGATTTATGTTGGATCCCTCCTTCAGTTTTATAAGCCTTATAGCCTAAGCATGTCTCAATCCTAGCCAAGAAGACCCTTTCATATATCTTTTGCATCTTGATCACCCCATACCCAGAGAAGACATCCCCCCGAGTGTCCTTATCCTACACATGCTTCCTAGTATTGAGCATAGGAATGTTTTACTGCTTGGAGCTAGTTTTCTTTCCCGCGACACTCATTTAATCCTAGTTCTATACTATAAGAAATTTTATTATTTTTAAAGCTTTCCAATATGAGAAAGACCAAAAAAATAAAAAAACATAAAAAGCCAAACGGGAAATGATATTACTCTGGAATTTGTCATGTCATGTCGCCTTCGAAAAAATCATTGTATATTCCATCCATTGGTTGGGTTATTAGTATGAATTTAGGAGCTATACTCGTCACTCTGAGTTTTCTCCACCGATGGGTTATGCTTCCAGTCCCTATGGAGCCTATGTCGATGCCTCCTGTGTCACAGAGTTGTACCAGTTTCCATGTTGAGGCTATGCTTCCTATAAGTCTTCATTTTCCTTATGCTCTTGTTCGAAGGAAGTTTTAGCCTGAGTCGACCATTCCTCAGTTATCTTGTCTTTGCATTTTGTCCATTTCTGATATAGTTTCTGGTTTGTGCATATCATGTTCATTGAATTTCTTTCAAATTATCCAGCATTGCTGTGTACCTCGTGTTGGTTTATGGGGGATTCCTTAATGCCCTCCTTCCAGTGGATTCCATTCCATCAAATTCAGATCATTTATTCTGGAATAGGGATCTACAGTCCATTGAGTGCCTTGGGACTTGTAGTCATTAGTGGCATGTTCTCTCCCTATCAATAGTTTTGGGAATACATCAATGTTACTTGATCGATGGACTCTCTCAATTATTCGAACTAAACACATCTATTCACACTTGTTTGATTTCACTCTGTACCTTGATTCCGATTATCATTATCGGTGGGATATCTCATGTTTGTTAACTTTATACATCAATGACCGGTAATCAGAGGATGGTTCATCATGTTCGAACTCTACACCTTTATTCGTCTAATGGGACATGTACTAGCGACGACTTGTGTAGAATACCTTTGAGCTTGGTGGAATTCCATATATTCTACCTCCTTGATCGTGTCGACATCTATGAGATATCAGTTCTCATGACCATATTCTAGTGTACCATCAGATTTTTTCATTCAGTATGAATATATTTTTTCACTGTATATTGTATGTGGCAATGACCACATGTGATATATCTCTATTATGCTTATTCATGTCCTTTGTACTATTATGTATTCGGGGACTGCTACACTTCATATTTGCAGTCACATGCAAAGACCTATCAATGTATTGTACTGATGAGTGCCCAATTTTTCCACTTGGGTTTTCATTACTCCACTTATGGGATTGTTGTAATGTATTTAGGCCATCATGTTACCCATCTGAAGTCATACATTAGGGGGTATATGTTATATCTGATTATACCACACTTTGTATTTCATGTTTTTATGGCCTATCCCTATCCATATGCAGACTCTTTGGACCCCTTTTCTCAGTATAACTTTGATTATGTAGAGAATCCCCTTAAAAAGTCATGTTTATGGCTATACGTGGGTCAATGACTTACAGACCATGTGTACATGTATCTTGCTCCACTGTGATCCACGTACATCAATAAATGTGCTCAAAACAAAAATATTTGGAGTTTTCCTTCATCAAGTAACAAATAAATTGAATCTTGGCCTTTTATATGGTTGTAAACGCTCTGACTTGACCCTTCACTTATCATTGAGGGGATATATATTGAGCTGTTTGGAAGCATTTAAGAGGAGGAGAACTTGTGATATAAAAGAGACTATGTTAGATTTTTATTGTTTTACTCAATATGATCTAGGATCTTATCTAAGAGAATAACATGCACAACAATAATCACAAGAAACAAGAGACACAAAGATTTTTCTTGAAGAAACCATAAAGGAGAAAACCCCACAACTTCCTCAGATATAGAAGGAGCACCAGTAGCAAAAGTAAAACCCAAAAGAATAAAGATGATCTTTAACAACTTCTCTCTCTCTCACTTGTGTGAGCTAGTCCTCTCTCTCTCTCATTCACTATTGATGAGTGAGTGTGTGTTTTAAATAGAGAGTCTCACTCTCTATTTATACCTAATTTCCACTTGACATTTTCCCTATAGTGCCAACTTCTCTAGGAGAGTCTAAGAACCCTAATATAACTCAACTGAGGGGTCTAATGGCCTGACATACAATGGAGGGCTAACCTCAATGACTTTACATGACTTAATTACATTAATGACTCTCCTGATCGAAGGAACAAACATCTCTGTGGGGGTATAATGAAATACAATATGAAATATACAAGTGAATACATTCTAAAGTTACAAATACATCAACACTCCCTCTTAACTAGGAAGGTATTCTCTTGAAACAATTCATCAACACAAGTCTTCATCACTGGATCATCATCATCACTACTACTGCTATCTCGAGCAATTGGTGCTGTCTCTCAAATCTACTCGTCACAGGAATTTCTACAGAGCTAACCCTTTTTCATGCTAGATGTAGGCCTAGCCTCCATGTAAGTCTTCATCATCTTTGCAAGAAAGCCATCAAGTAGGTACATCCTAGGACTTATTATATGCCTCTTGCAAAAACCTGCAGGATCTCTTAGGACTAATTATATGGCACTACAAAACTTGAAGGAGCATCCCAAGACTGATTACATGCCTTACAACATGTGTGCACCCTATTTTTACCTCATCATCTTTAGATCATATCATTGTCACATGGAACGTAACCCAGATACACATAACACAACACTTCCATCCATCAGCATGGGAGGAAAAACCTACCACCATCTAGGAAAGGCTCATAATTTACATCAATGACCATGGGAGGACCAACCTACCACCATGTCAGGAAATTTTCAACATTTAAATAAATGACCATGGGAGGAAAAACCTACCACCATGTTGGAAAAGATCCAACACTTACATCAATGACCATGGGAGGACCAACCTATCACTATGTCAAAAAGGCTCTAGCACTTCATCACTGACCATGGGAGGACCAACCTACCATCTTGTCGGAAAGGATCCAACACTTACATCAACGACCATGGTAGGACCAACCTACCACCATGCCGGAAATTCTCCAATACTTACATCAATGACCATGGGAGGACAAACCTACCACCATATCAGAAAGGATTATGTGTATCTGCATCTTCTAGACTCATCACTTCCCCTTGGAAGGAACCTCGATCTGAAGAACAACAAGATTCTCTTTGAAGTACTCAAACTTCACTTTGGATAGCGGCTTGGTCAATACATCAGCTATCTACTCATCTGTTGTAACATAATGGAGCTTCACTACTCCTCTTTGCACCATATCCCTCATATAGTGATACTTGATCTTGATATGCTTCGACTTGTCATGGAACATTGGGTTCTCAAAAAACTTCACACAACTCTGGTTGTCTCAATATATACAAGTAGCATCCAACCAAAGATCAAACAAATCAGAAAATAACTTCCTCAACCATACTGCCTCACAACTAGTCGAACAAGCTTCTACATACTTTGCTTCAACTGTACTTAGTGCCATGTAGGACCGCTTTCTGCTAAACCAAGAGATCACACCTGATCCCATATTAAAGCAACACCCTGAAGTGCTCTTCCTATCAATGGCACTACCTACCCAATCTGAATCCACATAACACTCTAGGTTAATCTTCTGATTCACATCATACTTGATCCCATAATCAACGGTACCCTTCAGGTACCTCAGAATATGCTTTACAGAAATCAGGTGAACATGTCCTAGATCCGTCATGAACCGACTCAATGTGTTCACAACAAAGAAAATGTCTTGTCTCGTATTCATCAGGTACATCAAAGATCCAATCATCTAACGATATATTGTTGCATCAACCAACTCTGATGAAGCATCACTCAATAGCTTCAGGTTCGATGCCATAGGTGTGTCCATGGCCTTGGAGTCCATCATATCGAACCTCTTCAGGATCTCCACTACATACTTCCATTTTCCAAGGAATATTCCATCCACACTTTGCCACAGCTCCATGCCTAGAAAGTAGTGCATCATACCCAAGTCCTTCATCTCAAAATTGGAAACAAGCTTCCTCTTCGTGTTAGAAATCAACCCATGCTCACCTGTCACAAACATGTCATCTACATACAGTAAGAGTATCACCGGGTTCCCGTCCTCAACCTTGTGGTAAATGTTGGAATCCACTTTACTCTTGGTAAATCCCAAACTAGTCAGAAAGCTTCCAATCCTGTTGTGCCATGTCCTAGGTGCATGTTTCAAACCATACAAGGCCTTATTTAATTTTCACATGAGTCTCCCTGTCATGTGTCTCAAATATGAGTGGCTGCTCCACATACACTTACTCTTCCACTACACCATACAAGAACATGGTCTTGACATCCATCTAGTGTATCTTCCATTTCATCATTGCAGCTAGAGAAAGTACTAATCTGATGGAAGTGCATTTGGATACAGGTGCAAAAGTCTCTTCATAATCTATCCCTTCCTTCTAGGAGAATCTAGATGCCACAAATATCGTTTTATATTTCTCCATGTTTCCATCTGTAGCATGCTTGATATTGTAGATCCACTTGGAATTCACAACAGAATTCCCTACTGGTCTTGGGACCACATCCCAGACATCATTCTTCATGATCGACTGGTATTATTCATTCATGGCATCCTTCCATTATTTCTTCTAAGATTTTTCCTCATAGTTGGAAGGTTCTATGTCAATGATATCACACAGCAGGGCTACATAACTGGAGTATGGCCTAGGTCTCTTCCTTTCTCTCTGTATTCCTTCTGGAGCACCATATGTATATGCATCTAGAATAAAATCTTGTACCCATGCTGGTTTTATTTTTTAATAATTCTTCTCATGGGGTGGATCTATAGGTTCCTGAGGTTCTACTATTTCTCGATCTTCTTTTGGAGTTTCTTCATTCATTGTTGTGTCTCAGATCCTGGGTACTTCTGTTTCTTCAATGTCTTCAACAGGTATATTTCTGGATTTGTGATATGATGAATCTTCATTGAATGTTACATCTCTGCTGATGTTGATCTTCTTGAATCTTGGGAAATATATTTTGTAAGCATTCGAGCTTTCACTATATCCCACAAATATACCTTTCTTTCCTGATGGATCTAACTTTGTCCTCTTCTCTTTTGAAATGTGTATGTACACTGGGAAACCAAATATTCCGAGATGGTTGATTTCTGGTTTCTTGCCGGAGAAGTCTTCTTCTGGTGTCTTGTTCTTGAGGTACTCTACACGGAGTACAATTCTATACATACATAGATGCCCTAGAAGCTTCTGCCCATAGATGCATAGGAATATCCTGATCATGAAGCATTTCCCTTGCTGATTCCATAATCATTCTATTCTTCCTTCCTGCAACTCCATTCTATTGTGGATTATATGGAGTGGTCAACTTCCTCTTAATCCCTGACACTCTACATAATTCCTGGAATTCTTTTGATGTCAATTATTTTCCATTGTCTGATCGAAAGGTATTGAGTTTCTTCTTTGTTTGGTTCTTCATCAAGGATTTGAATTCCTTGAACTTACTGAATACTTCATTTTTTCTTTTCAAGAAATATATCCATGTCTTCCTACAAAAATCATCAATGAAAGAAACATAATATACATACCCACTAAGTGAATTGAATGACATCGGACCGCATACATCGTAGTGGATAATTTCTAAGATTCCTTTTGCCTTGCTCTCGCTACTTGGAAATGTCTTCTTTGTGTTCTTTCCCCTCTCACATCCTTTGAAAAATGCTTCATGCTTTTCCTGTATTTATGTAAGTCCTTCAACATATTTGCTTGCAAATGGTAGTGCCCTATAGTGCACATGTGCAAGCCTTCTATGCCAAAGTTCACTTGCTTCTACTGAGTCATAGACCAAAGCTTGTTCTGGTTGGCCCTTTAATTTGTATAAGCCTCCCTCTTGCTCTCCAATCACTACTGCATCATCTATGGTATTTTCCTTTGGCCACATAAGGACTTGACCATATACAAATGAAACCCTAATACCTTTTGCATCCAATGCAGAGATGGAGAGAATATTCTTCTTTAGTAATGGTACAAACAATACATCCTTCATATTCATAGACTTTCCAGAGTCTATCTTATAGGAATATTCACCACTTCCTTTTATAGGATATTGGTAGTCATCCCCAAGTTTCACTTTGTGGGGTGACTCATGTTTGGATAGATTCACAAAGGATTTTTTAAATCCCATCATATTCTTGGAATCCCCACTATCTATGAGCCAATCATTGCTTCCATGTGTAATAGTTCCTGTGAGGGCAGAAATCAACACATACTCTTCATCACTTAAAGAATATTCACTTTGTTCTTTGTCTCTTTTACTAGGAGGTTCATCATCCTCTATAGTGTGAGGATGATGTCTTCTTTTTTTGTTCTTATTCTTATGAGAGCCACCTTTATTTTTAGGAAAATATCTAGAGAAGTGCCCCTTCTCATCACATCTATAGCATTTGACATTAGATAGATCTATGCTAGATCTTCTAAGGTTGTCTTTCTGATTATGGTGATGATTATTTCCTTTCTTGTGATGATAGTGCTCCCTTTTGTGATTCTTGGTGTGTTCTATGAGAGATTGATCTTCATTTCCCATATTTTCTTCTCGAGCTACGATTCGAGCTTCTTCTTGTGAGCATTCCTACCACAACCTACTGAAGGTGATTAACTTTCTTCTAGCACAAATTCCTTGAATAAAGGAGTCCCATGACCTAGGGAGACCATTCAAGGTGGTCATCATAATTTATCCATTCTCTACGTCTTCTTCCATAGCTTCAAGTTGTTCTTTGATTTGAGTGACCCTTGTAAAGTATGACTATATGGTCTTTTCATTTTGGATCTTTACATTCTTCAATTGATTTCGCAAAGTCATCTTTCGATTTATGCTATTTCCATCAAATAACTTGGCCAAGGAATCAAACATCTCTTTAGGTGTCTTTAAGGAAGACACATGTGGTATAAGGTGATCCTTGATAGAATCAGAAATAATACTCTTGGCCTTGACCAAGTTCTTGTTAGATTTTTATCATTAAACTAGCAATACATTAGGATCTTTAAGTGAGAGAATAACAAGCACATCAATCAAACACAAGAGACAATGAAAACAACGTTTATCCTCGGGGAAACCATAAATGGTGAAAACCCCGCAACTTCCTTAGAGCTAGAATCAACACCAAAAGTAGAACCCAAAATAGTAAGTGATCTCTCGACAACAGTAACCTTCTTTCTATCTAGCCCCAGTGTCTTCTTATTTCTCAACTATGTGCTACACTTGAGTGTGTGTAAGATGTGTGATAAATAGAGAGGCCAGCTCTCTATTTATACTAATTCTTGATTTGACTAAACCCTACTAGGGCCGACCTCACTAGGAGAGTCTAATAACCCTAGTGCCCTGGAAATGCGGGGACTTTAACCCTTAACCAATAGGAGGGTTACCCACAATGACTTGACATGACTTGTTTACATTATAGATATTCTCGATAGGAACATTGGGGCATGACATGACTCAAGTACATTCCATAATAAACATCGGGTTACAATATATAAGAAATACAAGTGAAATACATTCCGAAGTTACATATACATCAACACTCCCTCTTAACTAGGAAGGTATTCTTTCGACCCAATTTTCAGCACAAGTCTTATTCTCTGTATCTTCTGGATCATCATCAAGTCCTTATCATCTTCAAGTCATCTTCATCTTCAAGTAATCTTTATCTTCATATCTGGATCACCACTGGACATCATCACTGGATTTGGATCATCACTCAATCTGGATCATCACTGGATCTGGATCATCACTGCTGGATCATCATCACTGGATCTAGATCATCATCATTCGATCTGGATCATCATTGGGTAATCATCACAGGTGCTATCTCTTGATTCATCTCGTCATAGGAATCTCTATAGAGCCAACCCTTTTTCATGCTGGATGTACATCTACAGAGCCAGTCCTTTTTCATACTAGATGTATCATCACAGAGCTAGTCCTTTTTCATACTAGATGTTGAACACACACAGAGCCAACCCTTTTTCATACTGGATGAGTCTTCACAGAGATAGTCCTTTTTCATACTAGATGTGGAACACACACAGAGCCAGCCCTTTTTCATACTGGATGAGTCTTCACAGAGCTATTCCTTTTTCATACTAGATGTGGAACACACACAGAGCCAGTCCTTTTTCATACTGGATGAGTATTCACAAAGCTAGTCCTTTTTCATACTAGATGTGTCTTCAAAGAGCCAATCCTTTTTCATACTAGACGAGTCTTCACAGAACTAGTCCTTTTTCATACTAGATGTGGCATCTACATAGAGCTAGTCCTTTTTCATACTAGATGTGTCTTCATAGAGCCAGTCCTTTTTAATACTGGATGTGGCATCCACATAGAGCTAGTCCTTTTTCATACTAGATATGTCTTCACAGAGCTAGTCCTTTTTCATACTGGATGTGGCATCCACATAGAGCTAGTCCTTTTTCATACTAGTTGTGTCTTCACAGAGCCAACCCTTTTTCATGCTGGATGTGGCATCCACACAGAGCTAGTCCTTTTTCATACTAGATGTGTCTTTACAGAGCCAACCCTTTTTCATGCTGGATGTGGCATCATCACATACATGGAAGGAACCAATCCTCTCACCATGTCACAGCTCTTACATCCGACCATGGAAGGAAACAATCCTCTCACCATGTCGAAAAGGCACAACAACTACATCTGACCATGGAAGGAACCAATCCTCTCACCATGTCGGAAAGGAACAGCACGGACACATCACTTCCTCTTTGGAGGAATCTCGATCTGGAGAACACTAAGATTCTCCCTGAAGTACTCAAATTTCACCCTAGCCAATGGCTTAGTCAACACATCAGCTATTTATTCATTTGTCGCAACATACTGGAGCTTCACTGCTCCTCTTTGCACCATTATCCCTGATATAGTGATACTTGATCTCGATATGCTTCGACTTGTCATGGAATACTGGATTCTCTGACAACTTTACACAACTTTGGTTGTCACAGTATATACAAGTAGCATCTAACTGGAGATCAAATAAATCAGACAGTAGCTTCCTCAGCCATATTGCCTCACAACTAGCTGAATAGGTTGCGACATATTCTGCTTCAGCTGTAATTAGTGCCACATAGGATTGCTTCCTGCTAAACTAAGAGATCACACCTGATCCCATACTGAAACAACACCCTGAAGTACTCTTCATATCGATGGCACTTCCTGGCCAATCTGAATCAACATAACCCTCTAGGTCAATCCTTTGATCAGTCTTATACTTGAGCCCATAATCAACCGTACCCTTTAGGTACCTCAGAATGTGCTTTGCAGCAGTCAAGTGAACATGTCTCAGATCTGTCAAGTATTGGCTCAGGTGTTCACAACAAAGCAAATATCTGGCCTTGTTTTCATCAGGTACATCAAGGACCCAATCATCAGATGATACATCATGGCATCAATCGACTGTGATGAAGCATCACTCAATAGCTTCAGATTTGATGCCATAGGTGTGGTTAATGCCTTGCAGTCCATCATCCCAAATCTCTTCAGGATCTCTACTGCATTCTTCCCTTGTCCAAGGAAGATTCCATTTGTATTTTTCCACACCTCCATACCTATAAAATAATGCATCATACCCAAGTCCTTCATTTCGAACCGACAGCAAGATTTCTCTTTGTATCAGCAATCAACCCATCCATACCTGTCACAAACAGATCATCTACATATAGTAGGAGCATCATTGGGTTGCCATCTTCAACCTTGGAATTTTCTTTACTCTTGGTAAAGCCCAAACTAGATAGAAAGATGTCAATTCTTCCGTACCATGTCCTGGGTGCCTGTTTCAAGCCGTACGGGGCTTTCTTCAATCTACACACATGAGACTCCCTATCATGTATCTCAAAATTGAGTGGATGCTCCACATACACTTCCTCTTCCACTACACCATTCAAGAAAGCAGTGTCAGTGACATCCATTTGGTGTATCTTCCATTTCATCATGGCAGCCAGAGCAAGTACCGATCTGATGGAAGTGTATCTGGCTACAGGTGCAAAGGTTTCTTTATAGTCTATTCCTTCTTTCTGGGAGAAACCAAGAGCAACAAATATTGCTTTATATTTCTCTTATGCTACCATCTGCAACATGCTTAATCTTGTAGATCCATTTGGAAGTTACAATTGACTTCCCTTCTAGTCTTGGGACAACATCCCAAACATCATTCTTCATGATCGATTGATACTCTTTGATCATAGCATCCTTCCATTCTTTCCATTCTGCCGCTTCTTCATAATTGGAAGGTTCTTTATCAATGAAATCACATAGTAATGCTACATAACTAGAACAAGATCTGGTCCTCTTTCTTTCTCTGAGATTCTCTTTTGGAACCCCATATCTTTCCGCACCTTGGATAATCTCTCGTACCCAAGTAGGTTTCCTCTTATGAGGATTCTTCTCCTATGGTGAATCTACAGGTCTTTGTGGTTCTTCAAATTCTCGATCTTCTTCTTGAGTTTCTTCATTCCTGATTGTATCATGAATTTTGGGAGCTTCTGCTTCTTCATGTTCTTCAACAGGTTTCTTTCTGGATTTGATGTAGGCTGAATCTTCATCAAATGTTACATCCCTGCTGATGTCAATCTTCTTAAACCCTGGGAAGTATATTCTGTAAGCCTTCGAGCTTTCAGAGTATCCCAAAAATATACCCTTCTTTCCTGAAGGATCTAATTTTGTCTTCTTCTCTTTTGGAATGTGTATGTACACTACATAGCCGAATATTCTGAGATGGTTGACTTCTGGTTTCTTGCTGGAGAAGACTTCTTCAGGAGTCTTGTTCTCGAGTACTCTATGTGGTGTACGGTTCTATACATACACCGTTGTTCTGGCTGCTTCTGCCCAAAGATGCATAGGAATATCTTGATCATGAAGCATAGCTCTTGCAGCTTCCATGATAGCTCTATTCTTCCTTTCTGTAATACCATTCTGTTGTGGATTATAAGGAGTGGACAACTCCCTCTTAATCCCTGAGTCTTTACATAGTTCTTTGAACTCATTCGAAGTGAATTCTCCACCATTATCTGATCGAAAAGTCTTGATTCTTCTTTTCAGTGTGGTTCTCGATCAAGACAATTCCTTGAACTTGCTGAATACTTCATCTTTGTTCTTCATGAAGTAAATCCATGTCTTCCTAGAAAAGTCATCAATAAAAGAAACATAGTATGCATACCCGCTTAGAGAACTTGATGACATTGGTCCACATACATTGGAGTGGATGATTTCCAAGATTCCTTTTGCCTTGCTCTTGCTACTTGGAAATGTCTTCTTTGTATTCTTTCCTTTCGCACATCCTTTACAGACCCCATCATGTTTTGCTTGAATTTATGGAAGACCTTCAACAACTTTGCTTGCAAGTGGTAGTGCTTTGTAATGCACATGTGCAAGCCTTCTGTGCCAAAGTTCATTTGGTTCTACTGAGTCATGAACCAAAGCTTGTTTTGGTTGGCCCTTCAACTTGTATAGACCTCCTTCTTGTTTCCCAATCACTATTGCATCATCAAAAGTCTTTCCCTTTGGCCACATAAGAACTTGGCCATCTATGAAAGCAACCCTCATTCCTTTTGCATCCAATGCAGATATGGAGAGGAGGTTCTAATTTAGCCCTGGAAAAAATAATAAATTCTTCATCTTCATAGACTTTCCAGAGTCTAGTATATAGGAGGATTCACCACTACCTTTTATTGGATACTAGTAGTCATCCCCAAGTTTCACCTTGTGAGGTGACTCATGTTCAGATAGCTTCACAAATGATTCTTTGAATCCCGTCATGTGCTTGGAAGCACCACTATCTATGAGCCGATCATTGCTTCCATGTGAAACAGTTCTCATAAGAGTGGATATCAGCAGATATTCTTCATCACTTGAAGAATCACTTTCTTGTCTGACTCCCTTTGTGGAAGGTTCATCATCCTCTGCAGCATGAGCATGTTTCCTTCTCTTGTTTTCCTTCTTCTTCTTTAAGTTCCCTTTATGAGTGAAGAATCTGGATATGTGACCTTTCTCATCACATGGTAGACAGATCTCTTTTAGGGTGTGAGATCTTACCTTTGGAGTGATGATGGTTCCTTCTGGTTTTCTTGGAGTGAATTGTGAGAGCTTGATCTTCATTTCCCATCTTCTCTTCTTGAGCTGCTATCCAAGCTTCTTCTTGAGAGCATTCTTCCCATAGTTTGCTGAACTTGACTAACTTATTTCTGGCACAGATCCCTTGAATGAAAGAGTCCCATGATCTAGGGAGACCATTCAAGGTGGTCATCACAATCTCTGCATTTTCCACTTCTTCATCTACTACTTCTAGCTATTCCTTGATCTGAGATACTCTTGTAAAGTAAGACTGAATAGTCTCAGCATTTTGGATCTTTACATTCTTCAATTGGTTTCTCAGAGTCATCTTCCTGTTTATGTTCTTCCCTTCAAACAATTTGGTTAGGGCATCAAACATAGCTTTAGGTGTCTTGAGGGAGGACACCTATGGTATGAGGTGATCCTTGATAGAATCAGCAATGATTCTCTTTTCCATAACCAACTTCTTCTTATGTAAGGCCTTAGCCTCATCTCCCTCTGGAACTGGAACCTCCTCATTGATATAGGAGTCCAACTCATTTTCTTCCAGGACTAGGGAGATCGTATACTTCCAAGGTTGCAAGTTATCAGCTCCCTCAAGCTTTTCATCAAGCTTGGTATGATGAGACATCTTAACTGAGAACCTCGAATGGAAATACAAAAGATTTATATCTTACCAGGTCAAGATGTCAGATCTGGATTTGGAGCTGAAATCCTACAGTGATGGTTCAGTAGCAAATTAGGGTTTTGATTTTCTAGAGTTCTGTCGAACCAAATTCTTTGAATTTGATCCCTAACTTCGATTTTGGGGAGGAGATCAATCTAGGCTTGGGCTCACTGAAAAATTCCTCTTCTGTGAAAAGTCCTAATTTTCGGCAGCAATGTTGGGTCCAAAACTAAAAAACCTCAGAATTGGATTCTGCTTCGACAAAAAGATGTGCCCTAAGGATGAGAGTTAATCCAACCTTCTTTTTCTGAAAATATATGGAGGAAGATCCACTAAGTAGGAATCCCTAGTTCCCGCAGCTGCACAGTGTCTTCTTCTAAGGTTAGCTCTGATACCATGTTAGATTTTTATCATTAATCTAGCAATACATTAGGATCTTTAACTGAGAGAATAACAAGCACAACAATCAAACACAAGAGACAATGAACAAAGTGTTTATCCTCAGGGAAACCATAAATGGTGAAAACCCCAAAACTTCCTCAGCGATAGAATCAACACCAAAAGTAAAACCCAAAACAGTAAGTGATCTCCCGACAGCAGTAACCTTCTTTCTATCTAGCCCTAGTGTCTTCGTCTTCCTCAACTATGCGCTACACTTGAGTGTGTGTGAGATGTGTGATAAATAGAGAGGCCAGCTCTCTATTTATACTAATTCCCAACTTGACTAAACCCTACTAGGGCCGACCTCACTAGGAGAGGCTAATAACCCTAGTTCCCCAAAACTGCAGGGACTTTAACCCTTAACCAATAGGAGGGTTACCCACAATGACTTGACATGACTTTTTTACATTATAAATATTCTCGATAGGAACATCGGGGCATGACATGACTCAAGTACATCCCGGAATAAACATCGGGTTACAATATATAAGAAATACAAGTGAAATACATTCCGAAGTTACATATACATCCAAATTTCTTCTTGTGTAAGGATTTATCCTCATCTCCCTTTGGAACTGGAACCTCTCCACTTATGTAGGTGTCCAATTCATTTTCTTCAAGAACAAGTGAAATCCTATACTTCCATATTCTAAAGTTATCAACTCCTTAAATATTTTAATCAAGCTTGGTGTGATGAGAGATATTTAATGAGAACCTCAAATGAAAATACAAAAGATTTAGATATTACCACTTTGAGATGCTTGGACTAGATCTGGACCAGATCTTCTACAGTGCTGGTTTTCTGGTCTAAGGTCAAATTAGGGTTTGAATTTCCCAAAGTTTTAGCCAACCAAAAAATTTGATCTTGGTCTCTAAATTTTGATTTTGAGGAGGGAGAACAATCCTATGCTGGGGTCACTCAAAAATTCAACTTATGTGAAAAGCCCTAATTTCGTGCAATAGTGACAGGCTAAAAACTGAAAAGATGGACGGAATCAGATTCTGGTTCGATGGGAAGATGTGCCCTTCAAAGGAGAGTTAGCCTAGCCTCCTTTTGCTGATGATCTGTAGAAAGAAACCCAAAAAATTAAGAAGCCCTAGCTTCTGTAGCTGCACAATGTTTTCTTCTTATGTTAGCTCTGATACCATGTTAGATTTTTATAGTTTTAATAAATATGATCTAGGATATTATTTGAGAGAATAACATGCACAACAATAATCACAAGAGACAAGAGACAAACATTTTCCTTGGGGAAACCATAAAGGAGAAAACCCCGCAACTTCCTTAGAGATAGAATTAGAACCAGTAGCAAAAGTAAAACCCAAAAGAATAGAAATGATCTTAAACATATGCTCTCTCTCTCACTTGTGCGATCTAGTCCTCTCTCTCTCTCATGCTCTATTGATGAGTGAGTGTGTGTTTTAAATAGAGAGTATCACTCTCTATTTATACCTGATTTCCACTTGACATTTTTGTAATGTCCTCGACCCTCTGACCGGGCAATAGGACGCTACTAAACACCAAACATTTGGGAAAATATCCCCATGAACATGAACAGGCATATAATGCTGAAATCTAAAGCTTAAAACATAAAACATACTAAGATGCAAAATCCTTCATATACATAGCGGAAGCAAACATACACTCATTCAAGCACACCACATGTTCATCATATTCATTAATCAATAAATATAAATGTATAGATGAAATAGTCAAGAGTACTCATCTTAAAGAGAATTCATCCCGCAACCAGCTACATCGCTACAACGTTCCACCCAACCATATGCCAAATTGCTCATCAATCTCTCAGCAACACTGCCACCCCTGAGCTGGGCATGACTCCTCAAGGAATAAGGGTCAAAGCAGGCTTACACATAGCCAAGATACACAAATCAGCCAAGCCCACACAATAGGATTTATCAGGATGTCAAGGAGCTAGGAAAGGCTAAATGCTAAGCTGGTGGTCTCAATGGAGAGATAAGGATGCATACACCAGAGCTAACCTGAATTCTAAGACATCCACACACCCATCAACATGAATCAGTCCTTTCTCTGCTTCACAGTCCCTCAGGCCTTGACTTCCCTTTCCAATACTCTTCAAGGGTTGTGTAGAAGAAATCCAATAGTCTAACTCTGTCTGAGTGGCTCCAAACATCAGTTTTCTCAAGCATACCCAGCCTCTAATCCTACTCTCAACAGTACAAAGACCAACCACTGCATACTGCAGTAAAACAAATAGTCCACAGCTTTGTGAGGAGATAAATACAATAGGGTGACAACCCCAATGTTAGAATAATCAACCCATAGTATTTACCCACTTAGACATTAATTCATTTATTTTGTCTTATTTTCCTAGTCCATGAGTCCCACCATGTGCAAGTTGCTAATTGCCTATCCATAGAGGTCAAACTTGCCATTATTGACTCATGGAGTGCTTGGGAAAGCCTTGGGAATCAAATCTGCTTTATTCCTGGCCTCCTAGGCACCCATCTGCTTTTTCTGTTTTATACCCTGCTTTTTCAGTGTTTTAAGGCACATAGGAAAGCAAGACTAGGTGAGGTGAATCAGCTTTGTTGCCTCTTCCTCCTCCACACTTTCCTCCATGA